>VDFB02339497.1:0-167101 GCA_007258455.2 Sequoia sempervirens | reverse complement strand
GTGATTTTGAATAAAAACCTAGAAAGAAATTTAAAATATTTTAAATATGGAGCCAAGGGGGACTCATTCGCCACCCATGGTGAATGGGTCCCACCTACGACCTAAAAATGCGTGTCTAGAAATATGTTGTATTTACTATTTTTTATTGGGATAATATTCAAAAGTACACTTAATTAAGCGTATGAGGGCATAAAGGGACCAAATAAAGTGTAGTACCCATCCATTCTCACCTGAGATGTGCAGGTAGTCTGGCTAAGGAGTCGAAAGAGAAAGATAGGACAAGGGCTTCTAATGGTATTTTATATGTTGAGATTGAATTAATTAAATAAGGGTAATATTATTTATTAAAATATTAGATTAAATTGTATTTAAATTTTTTAAATGTGTTATTTATGTTTTTAAAAGTCATGAGTTTATTAAATGTTAATTAAATATTAAATTGTGTTTATTATTTTAATTAATTATCTTGTTGAGGATAATTGTTAGAATAAATTATATAAATTAATTAGACAATGTGCTTTGTAGGTAAAAGTTGTAAAAAGCGGAAATTAAAACAAAAGAATATTGAAAATAGAAAAATAAATAAATAAAAGAATGAAAAAGATGAAAGAACGAATGGAAATTGAGATTTAACGAAAAACTTGCTTTTTAAAATATAATTTCTTTTAATTATGATTTTTAGAGCTTTTGGAAAAAAGGGGGTAATATCTGTGATTTGGATTAAAATTTTGGGAAAAAGTTTTTACACACACAGAGGTTTTTATGGAGACAATTTTTCATCATCTTGGAGTGGAGGATAGTATACTAAAATTTTTGGGGAAAATGGGGAACCAGATCGTATTTCCTTGTCTGGGAATGGCAATAATCGATGGATGTGTTTTTTTTCATCTAAACAAGGCAGTGGTGGCTACGTAAGGTAACTGTAGAACATTGACATCATGGTGGACATCAATGAAAGTGGTCCAAAGGGAGGAGTTAGGCAAAGGGGGGGAGAGAAGAGGAGAGAAGTCCAGTAGGCCATCGACACCATGTGGAATAGTAGCTGCAAAAGTACCATCTTCTGGTCAAGGTATTTGCTTATGTCATTATTTTGCCTCATATCTAATCTATTCTGCAAATTGATGTCTGTCATTTGATCAATCTGGAGGTCCTCTTTCTTTTAGGTGATTTATCTCATGCATGCAATGTTTTCTCGTATATCAAATAACCTTCATTCTTTCTTTCCCTAGTACTTTGCGTATTTCATTCAAGATTGAATCTTCAAGTTTATATTGGAGGGTATGTTTGCATATTGTCATTCGAGATTAGGTATTGTAAATGCTTTGTCTTCAGTTTTAAACTATAGGTGTTGATTTCTTTGACATTCTTACCCTATGATTAAAATCTGTAGCTCGATGCGGTACACTCCCAAATCATGTCAATGGTTTCATGTTAGTCCTGCTAGCCAATAGTATTAATCAAAACTCCTTGTTGTGTTCTTCCTTCCATTTAACGTTTAGAAAATATGCTTATCGTCTTGCTTAGAAAATTGATTCTTATCAGAGTTGTCTATGATGTGTGATATCTCTCTCTCCTGCGCCATGCAAATGGAGTCTAATGGATGTTGACTATCGATGGATCTAGTCTTATATTTTTTATTTTTTTGGCTGGGTTTTGTATTGAACTTGCATGGAGTATTTGGTATAGTTTTTCCTTCTTGCATGGCTATAGATCAACCTTGCTTTATAGTGTGTCCTCATTGGGTTAAAAATTTCATGATTGATGATCTATTTAACTTTATCCTTGATTTCATGCTTTCGAGTCCTATATTTGTCTAGTTAAGTTTCACCGAAATCACCTGCCGACCGTAATTGTGTAAGCCGAGAATCATGCATTGTTCTTCTTCCTATCTTCTATCTCAGATTATTCATCCACATTTATATTCCCTTTAAAAGAATATCTTAACCATTTTTTAAGATTTGCAATTTGAAGACGACATTTTTGTAGTATCGGCGTAGAATCAAATCAATCTCAATTGTTTTCATTGAAATCCTTCCTATCAAAATTCTATTTTTGCTATTGTGTATCATCTAAAGGAAATTCGTATGCATAATTTGACTTACGGAGTTTGACCAAGCGAATAATCAAGGGTATGATTTTGGTTTATATACATATTTAGCATCTGATTTTCACAATCTTAGCTTATGATTCCTTTTAGATGTTATTCTAGTATTGTAAGAGTTCGTTGATTTACCAAAGAGGGGTTACTGCCATGTGAAGTTAGCATACCCTCCTTACACTGAACTTACTTGACTGCACATGCCTTTTGAATATGAGGAAAACTTACAATAATAGAATGTGTTCCATCTTGTTTCATTTATCTTCAGATTTTGAGAACTCTTGCATAATTTAATTTGTGTGTACATTATAGTACAAGCCTACTCTTTAGATTGCTTCATTTCGCATCACCAATATTCTTCTTAAGAACATTGTATCTAGTTAAAATGATTGAAATGGTTTACATCCCGCAGGACAGTCTCCCTTGCAGTGACCCTGTAGGGGAATTCTTTGGTCGCAATGTTTTTTTTCTTTTGAAGCGCATAACTCTTTACTTATTACAATCTCAACCACCTGTCTTCTCAGCCACTCTCTTTTACTTGAAAAGTTCTTTCGCCTTCTCAACAAATATAATTTGTGTGCGTCCCTTTATCACCTAATTCTTTGCTAGGAAATCTATGAGAGGCCGTCTATCAAACAATTTCAATGCCTTCCTTGTACTTCCTATACTTTCGTGCATTTTCCTATTGATTTGGAAACCGATTTATGTGCGTCTGTGTGTAAGTATATGTTCATTTCGTTACAATTTGAATGAGGATATTAAATTAAAAGAACCTCATTTCATTATATTGCTTTATCATGTTTTGCTAATAGTTAGATGAGAAAAGGTCTAAGTGTTTATGGAAGGGTTAAGATAAAAGTAATTGGTTAGTTAAGTATTTTTATGATTTATCAGTAGGAATTGTGCTTGTGAGTTAAAGGGTTAGACAAGCGATATGTATTATGATTTTAAATAAAAAGTAGATTTTGTTCGAAAGTTAATAGAAGCATTGAGTTGTTTAATGATTTCTTTAATTATTCTAAAATGATTTTTGTTGAAATAAATATATAAAATGTAGTGTTTATTTTAAATGATTTCATAATGAGTGAATAAGGATAAGGTAGTGATTACCATAAATGACTCAGTCATGAATGAATAAATGGTCTAATATAATATCCATTATTTGTTGGTTGACTTAGTTATTATGAGATGATAGTTATGCCCCTTACAATTGATAAAGTTACTTTTCCCAAGAGCATTAATCTTTGGAAATGTACTCTTATAGTTAGGAGAACAAGGTAAGTGAGCCTTAATAAGGAAATCCCTTGCTGGTTAAGGTCTGGTTTACATTTTATCTTATACAAGGATTAAGTAGTAGATTCTTCTAGATCAACTAATTATATGTCTAGTATTATTATACAATTGTTATGTTTTGCATTCATTATAGTATTAGGTGGTTTTAGGGTCATTCATAATCGGTAAAGGACATTATTGTGAAACCTGCTAGGGCAGAAATTTTGTAGCTCTTAGTTTATCTTTATGCCATACTTATAGTGGATAAAGAACTAATTAGGAGAATATTATTATACAAATGTAATTTTAATGGCTTAAGCATGTTTACAATATAGATTTTATGTAATGAAAATTAAATAAATAATGGTAATGTAATCAAGGGGGAAATTTGCTTAATTTCTCAATATTAAATATGAGTGGTGTTGTATTCTTTTGTAAATTATTTAATAGATGAAGCACCAAATTTTGAGAACACTTGTGTTTGTTGTCATGATTGATTCCAATATTGGATTAGGCTATTTTTATTTTATTTTTGCAAGAATATGCTTATCTAGTTCAGCAGTCTTCGGCTTCACCTAAGTGGGTGGCAGCCGCCTAAGAAACTGTCTGGGGTGATGGACCCTAGAAAGGGTTGCATACCCACTCTTCTAGTATGTAATTTTGTATGGGTCACATTATACTTATGATTAGAGGTTTGAGTTTAGCGTGTAATTGTGGTGTTGTGTTACTTTGTGTTGGAATAGTTTCCTCCTTGAATGTCTTATGAGTGAACCCTTGGTTGGTCAGTCAATGAGTTGGAGCAGCTCAAGTTGTCAAAATACGGTGCCTCTACGAATTATATACGTAGGCAAGGCCAACGAGTGATGAGCTCCCGAGGCATTAGGTCGGGCCCCTAGGACTGTTCTTTGGAGTCTTGTTTGAGTCTTGTCGTTTATTTTTGGTAACGTAAAAACTACCATTTATATATATATAGCTTCTCTTAGTGATCATGCGCTAACTATCTTTGATCGGATGTGTGTGCCAAGTCATGTAGATCTTGCAGGTATAGGTATTGGGAGTAAGGACTTGTCAATAAAATGGAATGTAAGAGGTATGTTAAGTTGACCTAAGTGGACTCTATTGCCAAAGTCAGTAAATCACTTCTATATTTTCTTGTAGCTTGTGTGATCATTGAATATAGCTATAAGTAGTGAATTGTGTTGTTATCTTTGTTTCGTTGTTAGTTGTTTGTGAAGTAACCTTGCGTGCCCCAGAGAGCTAAGTGTATTAATGTAATGTGTTATATGTTTATGGTTAATGTTTCTTGTATGTTCAATTGTAATGTTTAAAAAAAAAAATTGTTTGCTTTGTCTGTGTTCTCTGGGTTGCATGACGGGCATTACATAAAGCATGAGAAAGGGATAAATAGTGAAGTTATGCCTAGAAAAGTGTGAAATCTTGTTACAAGACTTTAGAACACTTATAAATAAGACTTGTTTAGTGGTGAAAAGGTGATTTTTGGGTGAATTATAATGAAGAGAGTCTAGAAGAATGTAGAAATGTCTTACAACACCTCACAACACCTTCACAAGACATCATTATTTGAATTTTAGTACCTAAATATGCATGTTCAAGCTATGTTACAACATAAAATTAGAGCAAAATATATCAAATACTATGAAACAAGACCTAAAAGGCCGTGAAAATGGCAAGGGGTCATTTTTCTATGGCACACTCGTTATGATACTTTATGCACTATGATACCTTGTTGATGCTTCTTTTATCATTTTGGATTGGTTTTGGATGACAGTTTGTCAGAATTTGATGTTGATGGTACTATTGAATTATGCATATGTTATGATGGATATGGATTTGTTGTGTGTTCAGATTAATTTGACTATGTGTTTTATGTGGACAGATGATTATGCTTATTGTGCATTTAGTTAATGATTGATCTATGCGATGTAATTGTTGTTATTTGTTGAAGTGTTTTGGTGGGAGGGATAATGTAGCATTACTTGTTGTGAGCACCCTGCTACACTGTGATTCCAAGTTAATAATATAGTTTCCTGGGTTAATGTGTTCTTGTTTAATTATGTGATTGTTTTATGAAATTAAGGTGATTAATCAATCAAGTAAATAAGTGACTTTCATATACATCTATAGATAATTAAGAGAATTGATTAGATAAAGGAAATTAAATTACTTTAGTAAATTATAGGTTGTAGATTATTTTAACTATAAATGTCATTATGGTTGTTCTTGCATTATTTAGTCATGTTATTATTAGGCTAATGTGCAGGATCACGATGGGCCAAAAAGTGGCAATATGTAAGTGACATGATGGCCCATGTGGCTGATGACTTTTTTTTACCCAAAATTGATGAAATGAAAAGGGTTTTTAAAGGAGATTCTCATCCTTCCACCCACATATATTATGCTTTAATTTTAATTTAATAAATAATTATTATTCATTTTCTATTTGAATTATGACTAAATTCCTAATTGATAGGCTGAATGAGAAACATCTATAGCTTTCAAATGCTATCACATTTTTTGAATCTGAAACATGCGTCACATTCTACTATAGGATTAAAAAATAAAAATTGAATTTCATGAAGTTTTGACCAAGTTAAGGTGGTCAGAAATACGAGTTATTATATTTTTTAAAAGTTGTAATGAAAATTTCATAATTAGTTATTTACATGGAAACAAATTGCAAAAAAATATGCATGACATCAAGACATGAGTCCTCCACTTATATCTAAAATCTTATAAAATATTATTATCATTGTATTGTGGTTAGGGTGGTCAGACATACAACTACTTATTTTTTCACTAAAATTTAAGTACTACTACATTGAAATTTCAAATTTTCACCAAATAGAATTTTTACTTTTTAAAATATACCTAGTAGTTCAGAAACTACATTCAATTTGCTTCAAATTCTTTTCTTACATATTTTTGAAATAATATAGATAAATTATTCAAATTTTTACGTCAAGTTTCCTAACCTTGATTTTTCTGAATTTTTCGCCACTTAAGGGCCTTTTTTTCCATGATGATCTTGCACATACCCTTAGGTGAAATATGTTGAAATAAGGCATCCATGGTGGTAGTGCTCGATTATTATATACGATAAATAAGGTGTTTACATAGTGAAATTAGTGTTATTTTTAGTTATTGTTTAATATGGAAGTCATTTGCAAGAGGTTGTTGTGGTAGGCTTCTAGATGTTAGAGAGGAGTATGGTTGTACTTGCATGAGTTTGTATGGGGGTCGAGGATCAAGTGGCACTGCCGGGACAACCCAAGATAGGGGTAGGGGTCTAGGAAGATCTGCTAGGACATCCCATATTGAGCCATGAGTGTTTGCATGAGTTTCATGTTGTTTCACATGGTAGTGGTTGGTGCTTTTTTGAGATTGTGTACACAAGGGTCTCTAACCTTACACGATTGACTTATTATTATGGTTGTAATTTTTGAGCAAGAGAGTCCATGTCTTGCTCTGGAAATGTGTTTCTCATTGTTCTATTTTCTATACAAGATGGATTTGTACCCTATTTGTTGAATTGGGTCTTCTAGTTGCAAGTAGGGGGAGTGGCTTTGAATGGGGGCCGAATCCCAAAGTGGTGACCTAGACAACCTATTTGAGAGTTATTTAATTCAGTGATAACCTAAAAAATGAACTAGGGGATGGGTAACTTTGACATAAAAGTATAATTGAATTCCTCACCCTTATTGTAGTGGTCATTTAGGTAAAGGTTGGGGTGAGAACGCCTGGTTGGCAAGTTCAACTTCCTTGTCCTCACGAAAGGATTGTTGGCTCTGCATGTGTCACCCTATGGGGTTGGATCCTAGAGAGAGCAATGTTGGACAATGCATGCCAATGCCATGTGATGACACTCTTCTCTACTACAGTCTAGGATTCCCTTGTCTTGTGTTTTTTGCCCTTGTTGTTTGTGTGCCTGTTGAAGCAGTTTCATTATTATGTGATGTTTTGTGTACCTTGTATGATGGATTCATGTTAGCCCTTTTCTTCTTGATTTCTTGTGTAGTGGGTTCTTATTTTCATCTCCTAGCACAAGGAGTGGACTGTATCTTATCTTGTATTTGATGTATTCTTCCCGTCATTATAAGGGAAGTTGTGATGTAATCTTGTGACAATGTATTAATGTACCCTTATGTGAGAGAAATTGATCATGTACTAATTTTCTCATACTATATGATCTATAATGATGTTCTATCTGTGGAAATATATACATTTAATATATTTAATGTAGTGAATTTCCTTGAACTCTTATTTTTAGTTATTTTATGATGTATGTTTAGATTAGATCATTGAAATGTTCATAATGTAGTCGTGTTACCCTAAAGGACATAATGAGAGTATATGTATGTCTAGTTTACATTCTATGTAATTGATAGCATGATCTATATGTTGATTTGTTTTAAAAAATAAATAAAAATTGTTGTGTCATAATTGTTTGTTAGATGTGTTGTCCTTTGGGGTTTCGTGGCAAGGCATTACTGAGGTGATTAGTTGGGTCAGAAGTAGATTGTTTAGCTTATGGCTTTGTGGTTGGACGCCCAACAATCAGCCCAAAAATTATAGTTTTTGAGTTGCATGGTGAGAATTTTTGTTTTCTAGTTGAGAATGGGTTAGGTAAATCTATCAAGAGGGTATTTTGTTTGCCTAAGGTTCCTCCTCCTGTAGTACCCCTCCATTCTCACCTGAGATGTGCAGGTAGTCTGGCTAAAGAATCAGAAGAGGAAGATAGGACAAGAGTTTCTAATGGTATTTTATATGTTGTAATTGAATTAATTAAATAAGGGTAATATTGTCTATTAAAATGCTAGATTAAATTGTATTTAAAATTTTAAACGTTTTATTTATGTTTTTTTTTTAAAAAAAAGTCACGAGTTTATTAAATGATAATTAAAATATTAAATAGTGTTTATTATTTTAATTAATTTTTGTTGAGGATAATTGTTAAAATAAATTATTTAAATTAATTAGATAATGTGCCTTGCAAGTAAGCTTGCAAAAGCTGATTAAAACAAAAAGTATTGAAGAATAGAAAAATAAATAAATAAAAGAATGAAAAAGATGAAAGAGCGAATGTGATTTGATATCTAACTGAAAAGCTTGCTTTTAAAGAATTAAATTCTTTTATTCTGGATTTTTGTGAGTTTTATTTAATTAAGAATTTTGTGAGCTTTTCAGACACATAGATTTTATGGAGACAAGAATTGAAAAAAAAAGAATTGTGATGCTTTTTTTTTAATCTTCTGAAGTTTTCAAAAGGGATTTTTCCATTCTTTTGTTTTGGGGAATA
Organism: Sequoia sempervirens; assembly: GCA_007258455.2. Taxonomy (NCBI): domain Eukaryota; kingdom Viridiplantae; phylum Streptophyta; class Pinopsida; order Cupressales; family Cupressaceae; genus Sequoia; species Sequoia sempervirens. The sequence goes on along the minus strand of VDFB02339497.1, from coordinate 158,414 downwards.
CTTTGAAAAGAGTCATGGAATTAAGAATTTGAATTCGAGATTTGAGCACGGTTTTCTGAAGAGGAGATTCGAAGCAGGAAGGAGAAACTCATCGTAGAGGCCATCGGGAACAAGCAAACATCATCAGATTCTCAAATAAGCGCAAGACTCCAGGTTCTTTATTTTAAATGTTTATTTAAATTGTGTTGTTAAAAAATTGTCTATATAAAATTGTAGATATTTATTTTGATTTTGTGAAATTATAAAAAAAAAAGAATTAGATAATTTGTTTACATATGTTGAAATATTGTTTGTTAATTCGTTGCGAAATTTTTAAAAAATCTTTGTAGAAGAATTGTGAAAATCTTAGATCATCTCTAAAGAAATGAATTTAAAATGGTAGAAAATTCGAAAAGAAAACAATAGATAATTTAGAAAATATCACTTATAATTTAGAAGACCTCTGTAGGATTGAAAAACAAAGGAAATCCTTTGATAAATTAAGAAAAATGAAATCCTATGATAAAATAATAAATATTTTCCTATAGAAAACAGTAGAGACATAGGGTCATTAAATTCATCATAACTCACAATTTACGAACTGGGTATGGCTGAATTTTTTATATGTGTTAAAATACTTCATGGCACACCTTCAGTAAAAATTGTAGAAAGACCTAGATTCAAAAACAAAAGTTATACAAGTTGCAATACACTAGTTTTATTATTAGCATTGTTTGAATATACTAAATTATTTTAATGTATTAATTAATAATTATTTATATATATGTTTAATTATATGTAGCTATATATATTTAAATATATTTGTTTAATTGGTTATTTTGATAGAATATAAATTTTTAAAAGAAAATAAGCCTTAATTTATTCTATGGTTTATATCGAGACAATTGTAATTGGTTATATTGAAGGTTGAAATCTTTTAATAATCATATTAATTTAATTCTTGGATCTTTGGTTTTAGTGAGAACTCTTAAATGATTTCACTTGTGGATTTTAGAATTGCCCAACTAAGAAATATCTTGATAAAATAGAGATCATTTTAGATTCTTCTTTATGTGGACTTAGCAGGTATGGTTTATTAAATTAAAATCAGTATATTCTTGGTTACTTGGTTTTTATAATAGGCCTGTGTGATATTCAATTATTGTTGGTTTAGAAAATTCATCGTTTAGGTTATGATGTGATAAGCCTAGCTTATTATCCATTACCATTACTTGATATACTTATACCAATTAGAATATCTACGAACTCATATTTATTCATTGCAATTATTAATATTGGAACAATAACTGATGGACTATAGTTTTAGATAGTTTTAAGATTCAACCTTATTAATTGCATTTATTATGTTATTTCAATTTATTAGCTATACATGGGTTCTAAAGATGATTGATTGATATGTTTAAGGGAATGTTAGTTAATAGGAGCTAAGAAATAGTAAAGGATAACATAGTTCAAGTGTAGATTACTGTCTTGATTATAATTGTAAATGGTACTATTATATAATTCAAATGTTGATATTATATTGTTGAATTCTCATTTTGAATGACCTTTGAAATGTTTTCATACATTAATAATCAATTTGTATATTATAAATTGATATCGTTGAATGTTTAAGTTTTGAGTATTAGTTTATTGATTAGTATTGGACTAGTGATAAGGATTGATATCTATTGTAAGTTTACCTATACTAACTATTTATTTGTTAACCAAGAATGATGTGAAATCACTATTTTCTTTCACGGTGGATAGCTATAAAAAATGTAAGTATATGTTTTATCGTGAGCTATCTAGGTAAAAGGGAATGTTGTTATGCCTTGTGACATTTCTTGTGCAAGTATGAATAAATATTTGAGTAGGCTATTTTTATTTTATTTTTGCAAGAATATGCTTATCTAGTTCAACAGTCTTCGGCTTCACCTAAGTGGGTGGCAGCCGCCTAAGAAACTGTCTGGGGTGATGGACCCTAGAAAGGGTTGCATACCCACTCCTCTAGCATGTAATTTTGTATGGGTCATATAATGCTTGTGCATAGAGGATTGAGGTTAGTGTGTATTTGCGGTGTTGTGTTACTTTTGTGTTGGGGTAGATTCCTCCTTGAAAGTCTTATGGGTGAACCCTTGGTTGGTCAGTCAATGAGTTGGAGCAACTCAAGTTGTCGAACTACGGTGCCTCTGCAAATTATATACGTAGGCAAGGCCATCAAGTGATGAGCTCCCGAGGCATTAGGTTAGGCCCCTAGGATTGTTCTTCTGAGTCTTGTTTGAGACTTGTCGTTTATTTTCGATAACGTAAAAACTACATTTGATTTATATAGCTTCTCTTAGTAATCTTGTGCTAACTATCATTGATCTGATGTGTGTGCCAAGTCATGTAGACCTTGCAGGCATAGGCATTGGGAGCAAGGACTTGTCGATAAAATAGAATGTAAGAAGTAAGTTAAGCTGACCTAAGTAAGTAGACTCTATTGCCAAAGTTAGTAAATCACTTCTATTTTTTCTTGTAGCTTGTGTGATCATTGAATATAGCTATAAGTAGTGAATTGTGTTGTTGTTATCTTTGTTTTCGTTGTTAGTTGTTTGTGAACTAACCTCGCGTGCCCCAGAGAACTAAGTGTAATAGTGTAATGTAATGTGTTATGTGATTATGGTTAATGTTCTTACATGTTCAATTGTATTGTTTTAAAAAAAAAATTTATTTGCTATGTGTGTGTTCTCTGGGGTTTGCACGTCGGGCGTTACAACTTGGTATCAGAGCCAAGGTTGCAGCACTGAGATCTTTGGGTAATGTTGCTACCATGTTTAGTTGTGGTGAGTCGTTGTGTCAGTACAGATATAGTTTTACCCTTGTGTCATTTGGGTGTAGATGGGCATGTTGAGTCTTAGCTTGTTGAGGGTGAGAGTTATGTTCAGCATTCTCTTGTGTCTCTTAACTTTGAGTTTGAGTGACGTCAAGGTGACTTTGAAGTTAGTTATATTGTCTTATCTTCGTGCATCTTCTCTTTGGGTGTATGTTTGTTGATTTTATATTATGTGAATTTTTATTTATTTATTTATTTTTTCTCATTCTACCTCTTTTGATGTATGTGAGCGTTGATTGTATTCTATGTGATTTTAAGGCTATGTGCTGAAAATTCACTATAAGTAATGAAGGTTAGAAGTAGAAATAGATAAAAGAATGATTTTAGTGTTTTCCTAGATTGAGATTGCATGCATTTTTATTGAATTATACTATATAAGTATAAAAGTAATGTAGTATAGTATAATCGTACTGTCAAGTAGTGATCCATTAAAATAATTATGATGGTTCCTTTACGATTGGTGCAAGTGAGTGACTTGATCATATAACATGTATGAAATATTGTTTAGAGTGAATCTTCAAAATTAATTTAACAAACTTATTTTAGTGGGTGCTTTGCAAAGAAATCACTCCTATCTCCTTGTGTTCTTAGATGCATAAGTTTTAAGGGAATGCTCTAAGAGTACATTGGTTATTAAATGATTATATATGCTAGTTAATTTTAAGTTTTATGAAAGGAGGTTGTGCATAACAAATTTAATTTCGTAGACTACTAGAAGTGTGGTAGGAATGTTGCATTGTATGAGTGTAATTAGGTGTATGGGTAAAACAATCTCCTATGTATTTTCATGAAGTAAAAATTTAAATATTTTGATTTTTTAAAAGTGTTGTACTTGGATGGTGTTTAAAAGCCTTGTGTTGATCAAATAAATGTTTTACCATAGGAGAAAATGTGATGATGTATGTCCATTTAATGAAATCTTGAATTAATTCAAAATTGAGGTGTTGTGTGTAATTGATTGACGATTCTTCTTAATTGTTATTGAATCTAGTATGTAAATAAATGGTAATGTTTTGTGTTGAAAGACAATGCATTTTGACATGTATATGATGTGTTCCTATGTTAAGTGCACTCTCCCCTACAAATGTAAATGATATAACTTAGGTGAAATCTTGTTTCATGACATGAAAATAAAAGTTTCTTTATGCGTGTATTATTATGAATGATGGAAGCAAACAAGAATTCTATAATTGAAATACATTGATGTTTATCTCTCGTAAAGTGTATGATGTAGTAAATGGCGATAAAAATATTTTTATTTTGAATCAAGAAGATTATGAGGTGATTTAAAAAAGAGAGTATATTTGTCTAGGAGGAAGCGGGTGAAGATTGGTTAGGCTTATGGAATTAATTCTAGCTTTAAGGGAGTTGATAAAATTAATCTTTGAACTTGAGGAAGAGGATAATGTTGATAATTAAGGAATTGTAAAAGTGATTAAAGAGTTTATAAATTCAGAAGAAAAGTATGGAGGATGTTGGGAGTACTTGTTTTTGATATGTGGCATCAATCATGTATGTGCATATGAGAATAAGGAAAATTTGTTTTCTATAATAGTAGGTATGAATGTATTCCTTGTTTTGTGGAAACCAGTATCTGTGCAATGTTTGTGTGTTGTGTTAAACCTGTGCTTGCTTTGTGTGCCCATGGGATGGTGATACTGTGTACCCATTCATGGAGACTATATTGTATTTGTTGGTGTGGAAATTAGCCATACCATTATGTGTGCTTGTATGTTTGTTACCTGATTCAGGGCCAACCCACGTGTGGTTGAAAATCTATACATATAAGAGTAGCCAAAAGCTAGTTTCATGGATTCTTTTCTTTTGGTTCTCTAGTCCCTCAATCTGTGAAGGGGTAGTAGCAGCCACAAAGTTCCTTGGGCAGAGTGTGTAGCGTGCGCTTATTGCGACACAGAGTATTCTTAGCTCAACCGATCCTGAGGAAATGTACTCACTACTTCCCCTTATGATGGATCAGGGTACTTGATTCATATGTGCTAGCCTAAACCCCACAGTTTTGAGTATAGTAGCATTGCTTGTTAGTATTTGTCTGGCCGTCCATAGGGACGTTGAGCTGACATTAGCGAGTGAACCTTGTCCGTATGAGAGGTGAAGCTCAAGTAGCCCCATATTGATATGCCCATATATGTATTGCATACACCGTATTTGCACATGTTCTGACATGATGCAATGGATACGATGCCACACCCCACTGATGTTCTGACACAGTGCTGGTGATGATTCCGTGTTGTTGATGGTAGCGAGCTGGGCTCGAGGACACGATGCCACATGCTTAGACACGTGATGGTGCACTATGAGATGTGCTATGATAGCCTACTTGTGTGATGAGCATAATGGGGCCTCACACATTTGTAGAGGGATACTCATGTTTGCTTTCGACAGTGTTTGGGTCGGTTAGCATATGGGTAGGTCCTGGCCATGTATACCTCTGGCGACGGTGAGTACCTGCTTGTTCCTTTTCCACGAGGTATCGCTATGTGGGGTGTGACTAGCGCGTGCCTACTTCCGCGGAGCCACAGACACACTACCATGCAGCATACGACCAGTGCATGCCTTCTCCGACTGGTGTATGACCATGCCGCACTGAGATGCGATGCAGGATGGAGGCCGAGGTGTACATCCTATGCGGACAACCAAGGAGTGCGTGGGCCACTTGGTTAGTCCATGTCGCGTGACGATGCGAGGCAGAGTGTAGCCGAGGAGCACACTTTGGGTCATGTGGATGGCATGCTCACTTTGCACCACATGGAGGCTATTGTGTAGCCGGATGTTGTTCCCTCCTTCCTCGTTTGGTGGCTAATATCTAGTCACGCAGTGTTGTATAGTGTAATTTCTAAGATTGTGAACTTTCTTTATAATTATTGATGATTTTCTAGTGATTGTGAAAGCCGACACTTTGTTATATTTGATTGTAATGGTTTAGCCATACCTTGTGATATTATTTGCTCGTAGCCCTCGTGGTTACATTTGATTTAGTGTTGAAATTGTGCACATTTATTTCCTTATTGTTGAAATTGAATTTTTGTTTTTTTTTAATTATGACTTTGGTGGCTAAACTAATTTATTCTTATTATTTTCGAGGTCGGCTATGTGTTGTATTGTGATTCCTCTCCAAGGACGTATGAGGCGGACTTGGTGAGTGTATACGAGGAAGTAGACGCAGGGAACCTTGAGGATGGGGGTATGTGAGGCTATTTTATAGCTAAGACCTACTACCCACCTATGTGTGATGACTATCTCTTGGAGGCTAACCACCTTGTACAACAAGAGATGGGTCATAGTGGTCTTGTTTGGATGGTCTCGCCATGTGTGTGTGGCCTAACACCATCAAGCCACTGAGTGTGTGAGGTATGGATTATGTGAGATGGATTTTGGCTCTTGGCTCATGGATAATGTATTATGAATTAGTATACTGCTTTGCGGTGTCCAGATGGACCCTTGTGTAACCTTGTGATGTGCTTTTCCTGGTGATGTGATTGTGTATGTATGTGTTAGATGTATAATTCTTATGTGCTGTTGTTTACTGATGTAAAAGAGGGATAACCATGCTGTGTTAAATGTGAATGTATTGTGACTCTGTGGTATAAAATAGATTGGATATTATTGAGAATTGTAAATGGTGACTTAAAATATGTTACTGAAACATGATATGGTGTGTATTTTTGTTAATTCCAAGTAATCATTTGAAGTGGTTTCCTTCTATGATATTTTGGAGATGTTCGTTGTGTAAATGGAAAATTGAGTTAATAGGAGTACTTACTTTATTATTAGTGCTGAAAACCAAGTATGTTATTGTAAGGGATGTAAGGATTTATAAATAAAAGTAGTTAAGAAGATAATATTTATACATGTGAAGCCGAATAGTGATTCTAATGATAATGATTCAAAAAGAGGGTGTACATCAATTATAGATTATAGAAATTTTGGTACTAATGCACGGTTATGTTCCATTTTGAGCCATGTGACTTCTAGGAGTAAGTCGAGTTTTAGGGGGGAGGATGTAGTACCCCTCCATTCTCACCTGAGATGTGCAGGTAGTCTGGCTAAGGAATCAGAAGAGGAAGATAGGACAAGAGTTTCTAATGGTATTTTATATGTTGTGATTGAATTAATTAAATAAGGGTAATATTGTTTATTAAAATGCTAAATTCAATTGTATTTAAAATTTTAAATGTTTTATTTATGTTTTTAAAAAAAAAAGAGTCATGAGTTTATTAAATGATAATTAAAATATTAAATAGTGTTTATTATTTTAATTAATTTTTGTTGAGGATAATTGTTAAAATAAATTATTTAAATTAATTAGATAATGTGCCTTGCAAGTAAGCTTGCAAAAGCTGATTAAAACAAAAAGTATTGAAGAATAGAAAAATAAATAAATAAAAGAATGAAAAAGATGAAAGAGCGAATGTGATTTGATATCTAACTGAAAAGCTTGCTTTTAAAGAATTAAATTCTTTTATTTTGGATTTTTGTGAGTTTTTTGAATAAATTGGAATATCTTTTATTTAATTAAGAATTTTGTGAGCTTTTCAGACACAGAGATTTTATGGAGACAAGAATTGAAAAAAAAAGAATTGTGATGCCTTTTTTTTAATCTTCTGAAGTTTTCAAAAGGGATTTTTCCATTATTTTGTTTTGGAGAATACTTTGAAAAGAGTCGTGGGATTAAAGATTTGAATTCAAGATTTGAGCACGGTTTTCTGAAGAGGAGATTCGAAGCAAAAAGGAGAAACTCATCGTAGAGGCCATCGGGAACAAGCAAACATCATTAGATTCTCAAATAAGCGCAAGACTCCAGGTTCTTTATTTTAAATGTTTATTTAAATTGTGTTGTTAAAAGATTGTCTATATAAAATTATAGATATTTATTTTGATTTTGTGAAATTATAAAAAAAAAAGAATTAGATAATTTGTTTACATATGTTGAAATATTGTCTGTTAATTCATTGTGAAATTTAAAAAAAATCTTTGTAGAAGAATTGTGAAAATCTTAGATCCTCTCTAAAGAAATAAATTTAAAATGGTAGAAAATTCGAAAAGAAAATAATAGATAATTTAGAAAATCTCACTTATAATTTAGAAGACCTCTGTAGGATTGAAAAACAAAAGAAATCCTCTGATAAATTAGGAAAAAAGAAATCCTATGATAAAATAATAAATATTTTCCTGTAGAAAACAACAGAGATATAGGGTCATTAATATCATCATAACTCACAATTTATGAACTGGGTATGGCGGAAGTTTTTATATGTGTTAAAATACTTCATGGAGCACCTTCAGAAAAAATTGTAGAAAGACCCAGATTAGAAAACAAAAGTTATACAAGTCGCAATACACTAGTTTTATTATTAGCATTGTTTGAATATAGTAAATTATTTTAATGTATTAATTAATAATTATTTATATATATGTTTAATTATATGTATATATATATATATATATATATATATATATATTTAAATATATTTGTTTAATTAGTTATTTTGATAGAATAGATATTTTTAAAAGAAAATAAGCCTTAATTTATTGTATGTTTTATATCGAGACAATTGTAATTGGTTATATTGAAGGTTGAAATCTTTTAATAATCATATTAATTTAATTCTTGGATATTTGGTTTTAGTGAGAACTCTTAAATGATTTCACTTGTGGATTTTAGAATTTCCCAACTAAGAAATATCTTGATAAAATAGAGATCATTTTAGATTCTTCTTTATGTGGACTTAGCAGGTATGGTTTATTAAATTAAAATCAGTATATTCTTGGTTACTTGGTTTTTATAATAGGCCTGTGTGATATTCAATTATTGTTGGTTTAAAAAATTCATCATTTAGGTTATGATGTGATAAACCTAGCTTATTATCCATTACCATTACTTGATATACTTATACCAATTAGAATATCTACGAACTCATATTTATTCATTGCAATTATTAATATTGGAACAATAACTGATGGACTATAGTTTTAGATAGCTTTAAGATTCAACATTATTAATTGCATATATTATGTTAGTTCAATTTATTAGCTATACATGGGTTCTAAAGATGATTGATTGATATGTTTAAGGGAATGTTAGTTAATAGGAGCTAAGAAATAGTAAAGGATAACATAGTTCAAGTGTAGATTACTGTCTTGATTATAATTATAAATGGTACTATTATATAATTTAAATGTTGATATTATATTGTTGAATTCTCATTTTGAATGACCCTTGAAATATTTTCATACATTAATAATCAATTTGTATATTATAAATTTATATCGTTGAATGTTTAAGTTTTGAGTTAGTTTATTGAGTAGTATTGGACTAGTGATAATGATTGATATCTATTGTAAGTTTACCTATACTAACTATTTATTTGTTAACCAAGAATGATGTGAAATCACTATTTTCTTTCATGGTGGATAGCTATAATAAATGTAAGTATATGTTTTATCGTGAGCTATCTAGCTAAAAGGTAATGTTGTTATGCCTTGTGACCTTTCTTGTGCAAGTATGAATAAATATTTGAGTAGGCTATTTTTATTTTATTTTTACAAGAATATGCTTATCTAGTTCAATAGTCTTTAGCTTCATCTAAGTGGGTGGCAGCCGCCTAAGAAACTGTCTGGGGTGATGGACCCTAGAAAGGGTTACATACCCACTCCTCTAGTATGTAATTTTGTATGGGTCACATAATGCTTGTGCATAGAGGATTGAGGTTAGTGTGTATTTGTGGTGTTGTGTTACTTTTGTGTTGGGGTAGATTCCTCCTTGAAAGTCTTATGAGTGAACCCTTGGTTGGTCAGTCAATGAGTTGGAGCAACTCAAGTTGTTGAACTACGGTGCCTCTGCAAATTATATACGTAGGCAAGGCCATCAAGTGATGAGCTCCCGAGGCATTAGGTTAGGCCCCTAGGACTGTTCTTCTGAGTCTTGTTTGAGACTTGTCGTTTATTTTTGATAACGTAAAAACTACCTTTGATTTATATAGCTTCTCTTAGTAATCTTGTGCTAACTATCATTGATCTGATGTGTGTGCCAAGTCATGTAGACCTTGCAGGCATAGGCATTGGGAGCAAGGACTGGTCGATAAAATAGAATGTAATAAGTATGTTAAGCTGACCTAAGTAAGTATACTCTATTGCCAAAGTTAGTAAATCACTTCTATCTTTTCTTGTAGCTTGTGTGATCATTGAATATAGCTATAAGTAGTGAATTGTGTTGTTGTTATCTTTGTTTTCGTTGTTAGTTGTTTGTGAACTAACCTCGCGTGCCCCAGAGAACTAAGTGTAATAGTGTAATGTAATGTGTTATGTGATTATGGTTAATGTTCTTACATGTTCAATTGTATTGTTTTAAAAAAAAAATTATTTGCTATGTGTGTGTTCTCTGGGGTTTGCACGTCAGGCGTTACACGTCCTCAAGCGCTAACTAATCTACATATGACCTTGCTTGATCTAATCCTTATTGTTGTTGTGATTGAGGAAGATTTTTCTCCTTCCGTATCTTCTAGGGTTGGCTCTTGTTTGGAGTCTCCTTCTTAGAGGTAACCATCATTCCTCCTAGCCTTGGCCCTCTTCATAATGGGTTATTAGATAATGGTATTTTGGGGATTTTTTAGGATTCATAGCCTCCTTGTATTAAAATGGATCTTCTTGTACCTAGGGGAGTTGTTGCTTCTAGTGTGGGTCCATATGAGGCCTCTTAGTTTGAGTTTAGTCATACCAGAGTTCCTCTAGCTCACTCTACTACTTCTTTATCTATTTCAAATGAGTGGATGCATATAACTTACTATAGTTTAAAATTTTCTTGTATTGAATATTTTTTGGTTATAAATCGAATATTGACATTATCTAAAGTTGGGCTTCTAATCATTTGATGGCTCTTAGTTTTTGCATTATGCCCTTGATGAATGGTTTTCTATTATTTTCCTTCTATTTCGTGAAGGAATGAACTCATATTTGTCAAGTCCCTTGGTTTTTTGGTAGGGATTTTTGTTAGTGTATTCTACTCTAGTTAGGATAACTTAAGCCTAATTAGGTGTTGGAAACTTGGATTTGACCCTTCACTCATTCCCCATGAGGTGTCAAGGTTGTTGAGGTGACTTGAGAGGTTTGCAATCCCTCTTGACACCTCTCCCTTGCATAGAGGAGAGAAACTCGTGACCACTATAGGATGAGGATTCCTCTCCTCAATCCATGGAATGTGTACCTATTCTTGTGGCATGTGGTTTCTCATCCTCATGCTTTATATTGAATTTTTGAGCTCATTATTCATGGGTCAGTTAATACAATTTTTCATTGTTCATGTGCTTGTGTTCTATCTCCTAGATCTTCCTATTCTTGTGTCAAGTTTTTTGAGGTGACTTAAGAGGTTTCCAATCCCTCTTGACACCTCTCCCTTGCATAGATGAGAGAAACTCGTGACCACTATAGGATGTGGAGTCCTCTCCTCAATCCATGGAATGTGTACCTATTCTTGTGGCATGTGGTTACTCATCCTCATGATTTATATTGAATTTTTGAGCTCATTATTCATGGGTCAGCTAATACAATTTTGCATTGTCCATGTGCTTGTTTTCTATCTCCTAGATCTTCCTGATCTTAATACTTTTTTTTATTTAGAAAGTTGGTTTATAGGCTTAAATTTTATTGAGATAAGTATGTTGCATATTTGGGTGGGTCTCCTTGAGCTCCCTTAGGAATTTTAGTATGAAGGTATTATTCAATATATTTTTAATGTTGTTGATTAATTTATCACCTTAGATAGTGTCACTAGATCTAGATCCAATTTTCTTTATGCTAAATTTTGTGTTTTGCTTCAGCTTAGTTTTGTGTTTCTCAAAACTATGAAACATTGCTCCAAATTTAGGGTTTGGGAGATGGAACTTTAGTATGTATATTCTCGAGTGTTGCATTCCATTAAGTAGCATCCTTCGCCTTCATAATCTACTAGATTACCCCTTTACTATTAAGGGGATTGAGAAGTTTCTTGTTGAACATGCCCTCTTCAAAAAGGTATTTATTTCTTGCAATATTAAGAGAAATCTTGATGATGTGATTGGAATCTTATTGGATCCTAATAGTGAGCAATTTTTTGAATTCATCCCCACCACTATGTTGAGGTCGATGTTGAAGTTTAGGTTAAGATATCCTTGATTATCCTTTTCTAGTTTTGGGTCTTTCCAAATCTTGTTTTTGGTTCATTGTTCTTGTCTAACCTTTGATGGTGTTGTTATTCTCATTGTTTGGGAGACTTTTCTTGTTATCTATTTCTCTTTGTCTCACCACTAGTGATATTTGTTTCTTATGTTTGTACTTATGGCTATTCTCTAATGTGTACAAGCCCTTCAAATTTTTACCTTAATCAAAACATATGAAAGATTTTTTTTAATATTTTTATGGATTATACAAAGACAAAATAATTTAACATTTACATTTTAAAAGTAGATAAAGTTTAAATATTCATTTCTTTGGTATTGCATGTTTCATATGGTGATGAGATTAATTATCTTGCTATGGTTATAATCACTACTCTACATTTTAAAACAATATACATATTATTAATGTTGAGTTATTCAAGCTATATATCAATTTTAAATAGATTAAAAGTCACATTGATTTTATTCATTATAAAATATTACATTTTTATAATTTTTTTTGTATTTTCTAAAACTCTTTCAAGATATTTTTATATAAATGTCTCAACTATAGAATGGTAAATACATAATTTTAATTTCAATAAGTTAACCTCACCATTACAAGGAGATATTTTTTCAAAATTTGCATCTAACCTCACCAACACATGGAGATATTTTGTACAAATTTGCATACTAACATCTTAATAAAGAAATCATTCTCAATTTTATTTGTGAATCTTGAGATTTGGACTAGTTTATTGTCACCAACTGATTTAACTCCTAGAAAAATTATAATAGAATTAGTCAATTTTTTGTTTATTTTGTCTAATGATTATTAACCCTTCCCTTCTTTTTCCAATATTTTTGTACTTCTAGTGTCTATTTGGTATATTATAGGGTGAAATTTTATCATTAAATTCATACAAATAGGTATGTATATTTAGAAAAAAAATTCTTTAAACATGCACATAATGCTTGGAATTGTCATGTTGATCTAGATTCTTTTTAGTTCTCCAATTAAACTTTCAAATACAAATAACAATTGAATATAACTGTTATACACCCATGCACCACAAATGATTGAATTTAACTCATCCAAATATAAGGATATTATAACACAACATATAAATTCATATTTGGTGGCTAGCCCTAGGTTTAAAGCATAGATGTACGAATCAATCAATTTAAAAAAAATCACTATATACTATAAGAATTCCGCTAACCTAATGATAGCTAAATCCATGTGGATAATGTGTTTTTCAAGTGTGATTACCTTGGCGTGCTAAATAAATGGATAATGTAAATGTATAGAATTATGTTAAAAGAATAAATGGGGTATGGATAAGTATATAGAAATATTTGTAATAAATGGATAGGTAGCAAAAGACAATAGATCTAATTTTGTGTAAAGTTATGTTTCTTGTCAATATATCAATATATAAAAAAAAATTCTACAAAAAATAAAAAATTGAAAAGAAAAAATAATTCATAAATTAAGCCATATCAAAATTATATAAATGCTTGGATTATAATGGATTAGTTACTAAATTAGAACCCTAAAAAATATCCCTATTGATTTATTTTTTAACTAGAATTTGAAATAAGTAAACTTTATGGTTGATTTTCCTGTGATCATTTTAAAATATTTTGTATTTTTGTAATATTAAATTTTAAGATTTGGTAGGTTAATGGTGGTCCAATGCCAACTGTATATGTTTAGTAGTATTTATGAAAACACATAGTTTAGTTATTTACAACAGTATCAATATTTAATTGCAAGACATGTATTTATCCTTATTTATCCTATGTAAGATACACAATATTTTATTTAAACTTTAATTGGAATACAAAAAAGATAACATTTTTTGAAAATCCACAATTCATTTTTAACAATTTTATTGGCTGATTCCAATTTCTCTTTATTCATATTTATTCATATAATTATATTTCATCTTCATTTCCATTATAAATTGCATGTCTCAATACTATTATGAAAAAATTATGTATTATTATTTACTTCTAATATTTTTAATTTAATTTTAATTAAATGTTTTCAGCAACTTATGAACATTTCAACGCACTAGTCATTTTCATTCTGCTATATTTTATGTCTCTAAGGTAAAGTAGATATATGTAAGGAATATAATAATTAAAAAACCTAAAACCAGTATCAATTGATTGGAAGAAAGTAAAAAGAAGTTAAAAAGAAAATAAAGAAAAATAATTTACAAGAACAGAATTAAAAAAATGGTCATAGAACACAGCCAACCAAAAATCCAACCATTGTATCTAATTACAAGAGTTGTTCAACAACATAAAGACATGATTACAAGAGAAGTATAACATCAAATCACGAGAGCTTTATTAAATGTAATCTTTAATTTTGGGGAACATAAAAAGGTATAGGAGGTACCCAACATTAACGACAGCCCATGCTCCCTATTGATTAACCATATGGCTGACAGGTAACTATGGGATTAGTCTCGCCGCAGCTCGCCCCAATTGATGGCTGGACTAGGTCATACAGATACCCCGAATGAATTAATTAAAAAAGGGCGCAGGTCTATAGCCTCATCTAGTATTCCCTTATATATATATATCCATGTATGTCCATTTTTCTTTCTATTGTTTAGGTTAAACCCGAAACCGCTGGATTGGTGGAGCTGCATCATAAGAGAATATAGAAGTCGCGTGCTGGGAACAAATTTCTGAGGTAATCCAGCGAGATCCAGAAGCAAAATAGGTGATCAAAATATGGACCGGGAGAATTATGCGGAAGATGGTCAAGATGAAGTGAAACCATATCCTTACAAGAGCAGAAGAAAGCAAGTCAAGCCAATCAGGAGTTCCGTTGGAAAAAAAAATTTCTGCTACACCAAGTTACGGAAGTACTGATGAATTAGAAACGATTTTTGATTCACTTACTGAAAGTGAAGTGGGAATGGAGGCATCTTTTGCAGCCACAACTGTCTACCCCAAAAATTTCACATGTACAAAATGTGGGAGAGATTTTTCTTTAGGAAAAGCACTAGGACCACATTTTCAAAGATGTGTCATCAAAGGAGGTAATATTTGGCCATGCTCATTGTGCGACACAGTGTGCCCTAACAGGCAATCTCTAGGGGGTCATAAGAAAGCCTGCCGGATAAATCATGCCTGATGGAGGATGGCAAAAGTAAGCCTTACAACTTTTTTTAAAAAAATTTCGTTGGATTTAGGTTAAGTAAGAAAACAGCAAGACTTTGAAATAAATGTTGCTACTGTTATATATTTATAAACTAGGGATATATGCCGATTCTTTGTTGTAAAATAGTTGAAGGATTTTTTCTTCTTATAAGTCCGCAGATTAGGTAAAGGGGAGTTGACTGTAAAATGTTTTCCTCAACCAGTTAACCATGCCGCTAGGGTTAAATAAGGCATATTGGATACATCGACTGAAAGCCTTTCGATGCCTTTGCATAGCTTTAGAGGGAGCCAATTTTCCAGCAGCCATAGAATGCACATCATTGCAGGAGCACGAGCTATAGAACTCAGGACCCATTCGCCTGGAGAAGAAGCAGCTAGGCTCGCGACAGTATGAAGAGGCCAAAGTGTTATCGAGAAGGACGCCATCCCAATTACACATGTATGGGATATTTTGAAATAGTTTGTATTTTGGTTGTAAAGTAAGTGTATTTGAGTTGGATTAGTATTGGGATGGACAGACTTTTTCAAAGGTTAATGTTTCTCCTCTTTGAGTATCATCTAAATGCAATGAGTTATCAGTGGACCATTCAAATGGTATTGTGTGAGATGAATTCTTGTGAACCACTGCATGGGATATTTTGAAACAGCTTGTATCTCGTTTGTAAAGTAAGTGTATTTGATTTGGATTAGTATTGGGATGGTTGGTCTTTTTGGAAGGTCAATGGTTCATCTCTTTGAGTATCTTTTAAATATAATGAGTTGTCAATGGACCATTCATTATCACGTGAGATGAGTTCTTGTGAACCACTATTCATTGAACACTCGTCAATTAGCATTTAACTTGTACTGAAATTAATATTTGTCAAATAAATTATTGAGTTTTATTGTTTGGTATTTAATTTTGGTACCACCACTTTAGATAGTTATTTGAAGATGTATTTTATAATGTATGCAAACTATGAAGTTTCTATGGTTATTGAGTAATTAAAAACAACATAGATTTCAAAATAAAAAATATACTTTACAAATATAAATTACTAAGTAACATCTTAAAATAATTATTTATTTTAATTTTTAATTATGAGTGTTTTTTTTTTTTGATGAATAGGCAGCTATCTTTAACTTTTTTTGTAAATATGTAATTTTATATTATTTATTATGAGTGTTTTAAAACAAATGTTTGATAATATTTGTGGTTATATATTTTTTTCTTTTATTCAATATTTCTTATCACTTTCCTTGCACAATATGCTTGGAGAACTTTTCAATGAAATTTGATTTTATAATATTGTGTAAATAATAGATTAATATATTTATCTAATAATCATTAGAGTGCTATATCAAAACCCATGCAATTCATTGTATTTTCTATATAACAATAGTTTTAAGTTTTCATAAAATGGTTTGGATTTTGGATGTTAGTATAATTTTCCAATATTTTCTAATATTGTCATAATAGAGGTGCTTGGAAATAAATCTCATAATTTTTTACATCATTTGTTAACTTTAATCAAATTCTATGAGAACCAAACTTATTATAACAAAATTAAGTAAAAATGAAGTATAGTCATTGCCCTTGTGATGTCATAATGATGAGAACAAAAAATCTATCACCCTCATCTAAGCCAAACTTCACACAAAGAGGTAGTAATCCCAATTGACGATTCTTTTGTAATCATGGAAAATCCTAGTGAATTGCAATTTTTTTTAACCAATAAAATATTTTTATTGGCTATTAAAACCTATTTTAAAATTAATCTATTATTTCCATTAGTGAATTAAACATATTTTCAAACCACCAAGATATTTCTATTGACAAATTAAAGTTGTGCTCAAACAAATAAAATGTTTTTGTTGGAAATTCAAAAATGTTTTCAAACCAAAAAAAACATTTTCATTGGAAAATTAAACTTAATCTCATATCAATAAAAAAATTCATTGGTGAAATAAACTGGTATGCCAATAATAAAACATATTGTGGGTGGAAAAAATATCAAATGCTACATATTTTTCTATTCTAGGAAAATATTTCCACACATCCAAATTCCTTCGTAAAGTGTCTAGAGTGAGGAAAAGTGTCAACATATCTAGAAGTCAAATATCAGCACAAATCAATATTACCTACGACCGTTTGATGAATTTTTGATGGAGGACTATAGTTGCATTCCGGAAGAAAATGTCTAAAGCACTAGACTTGTGAATTAAAACCTCCAAAATAACACTAGAACCATTAGATTTCTTAAAATCAATGGTTGAGATTTTATTACTTATTAAATCACTTAAAGTCATGACAACCAGAATAATAATTTATTGTTGACTTGCTATCGACAGTTGAAGGTTTCTTAAGTTATGACTTAAGCCTTTAGATTCATGATGGTGACTGGAACCTTAACCTATGTGAATTATGGGTTTGAGAAATGAACAGTTGAGATAGGGTAACATGGGTCAACCTTGACCGCTCCTTGGCAGCCTGTAGGGGACCCACCTACATCTCCCATCCCTCGACGAGGAGGTGGGGAAGTGCCATGTGGAATGATCAAAACCATCAAAGGATCTATGCAAGGCACAAAATATTAAGGAAATATTCAATATAAGGTTGAGTAGTGTTAAAGCCTATGCTACTAAAGGAGCCCTTTATGGACATGTTTTAAAGGTAAGCAAGATATCTTAATCCAATCCATCCATCTGGTCCAAGGGTTATGAACAGGTGAATGGTCTTAAGTTAAAGAGCACACATATGTGAAGCGCTAGATTTAATTTGGGCTACTCCCCACCTGCCTGTTGTTGAAAGTTGCACACGGGTTAAACCCAACATGGAAGTGAGGAGGTTGACACATGGATTTTCTCAGCATTAGTATGGGTAACTTGGAATATTATTGTCACATCCATTATTACAAGTGGCAAATGGTCTTGGGTGGTACGTTTCCTGATATGTCTAACATGACATGTAAGGAAATTTCATTGAAATAAGGGAAGGTTATTGTATTGTTTCACAATGTTGATTGCTTCATAATTTCCCATGAGTTTGAGAGCAATGGAGAATTCAATCTTCTTAAACACCACCAAGCAACAAAAAATCTTTCTATGGAGAAATTATTGATAAATGGATGAAAGGGATAGTCATGTATTCACATCCGTTAGTGCTTCTAGTAGTTAAGAAGATACTAGGTCCAAAATTCTTGTTGATGCACCACAAATTCAATGCTAACACTAAGATTGTGGCCATGTTTTTGGAAATTCCTCTTTACATGGGGGTTTCAAAACCAAAGAGGAGGAAGCTCTACAAAAGTGTCTTTTCTCAATCGTTGTTGGGAGAAATTGATGAGGCATTGGACAATGTAGATACAACTTGCTCATCACACTCTCACAAAATTACTACATGTCTCTGTGGAATGGGTTAGAGGTGGTACAATGCCACATGATGCAAACAATGAAACCTACAAAGTTCAAAAATCATTGGGGGAAGATTGAAAAGAGCACCATTTCCTTGATGCATGCTATGGAAATCACCAAGAATTGACCAATGGGTTGGGTGCAGGAATTTGTGAAGGTAGAATATCTAGAAGGGAAAGTGTGGGCTATGGATGATGAGGATTGGGAGTTGGGTGTAGGAGAAGAGTGGTATGAGAATGACTATAGGGACATGAAGGAGTGGGCTAATCACCCTGGACATAGTGATTGCAGTGAAGAGTGCCCAATTGTCCTACATGTAATTGAAGCAAGGAATATGCATGTGATAGGTGACAATGAAGAATAGAGTCATGGGTGCTATTGGGGTTTTGTTCATTTTTGTCTTTTTGTAATGTTCAATCAAATATACTTAAAGTATGAAAGTCTTTGGTAGTTGGGTTTACTGTAGTTTCTGGTTTTTTTTTTGTGGGCCAGTCGACCCATTTTAGTATTTTTTTAGCTGTAAGTGGGCTCTAGTGGTAGACAATAGATGGCAGTAAATCAATAGGCACTAGGTAGATAGGCATGCAAGAAGAATGGTCAAACTCCAAGCATATGTACAAACTCTTTTTTATCAATATAGGGTGTTGCCCCATATAGTAGCTATTTAACTATAAAAAAAAATGTCACATAAAGTGGTGAATTAAATGTTAAGTGTGACTATTTGATATCACTGTCTTCATTCTAACATCTATATATTGTCTTTTTTTTTGTAATTCCCCACCACACAACCCTAGAGGAAGTTGCAATTTACTACTCAAACGTACTATTTTTGTAATTTTTTTTGTTTAAGTAAAAAGAACATGCAAGATCACTATTCATTGCCAACAACCTCTAAGGTTACGAGACTGAGATTACTTAGAACCCAATCAAGAAACATGAATTAAAACATAACATTTAATTACTTAACAAATTAAACATTCATACATTTCATGCATGATAAAAATTACATCAAAGGCATAAGAGATACCCTTTTATCCCAATAATGTACTTTACAATAAGATTACAATACTCATTCCCTGAATGAGGTAATTCCAAAATAAAAGGTTACAATTTACAACTTCCGCCTCGATACAAAGAGGAGTATTAAATTACATTAAGACTAAAAGAATAAAGCATGAAGCACTGGATCCCATGAGCTCTCCAGTTGGAAATCTCATCCACACGAACAAGAGAATGACCCAACGGATTAAGGTGCACACATTCCACCCAACCATGTGATACCCAAAGGCTCACCCCCATGCTAGGAGATAGTAACAAGGAATTCCTAGGCAAGACCATCCACCACTAGACATAGGACAACTAACACTGACACAACCAATCACATGAACCATACAACCATAAGAATAACACAAGTACAACTCTAACATCACTGACATAAGTCACATTGCTTCCAAAAGAAAAATAGATTGAGTAAGATAAGAAGACCATATACATAAAACCAAATACCAACTATTGTCGTAGAAAGAGTGTCATCACACAACTCATCATGGGATCTCCTCTGGGAATCTTCCTAGGCTCCAATCCCCACTATGGGTTATCCTGGTGGCCTCTACCAAATCCTGACACCCATACTCACTCATGCGTAATCAAATACATTTTGTAAGGACAAGATAGATGACCTTGCCATTCAAAGCCTTCCCGTCTCATTCCAAGTCTATACAAGCCCTTGCATCCATGAGCGAGGCTCAATTATCTTAATTAATGTGAAATACCACCTAACTTCTAAGTACATTGATTTAGTTATCACTCGATTAAACCACCTCTGAAGGTTTCCCATTTTACCTCTTTGGGCTCTAGCCCCTAACAAAAGCCACTCTTCTACTTGACAACATACCAAAAAAAACCAATCACCAAGAGAATCCAAAGTGTATACCAATACAATGAAACCACTCCAACTCTAGGAGGAACACATAAATAAAACTCACTCCAAACACTAGAGACAACAAAAGTCAAAACTCTCTCCCAATACTAGAGGCAACAAAGGTCAAAACCCTCTCCAAACACTGGAGGCAACAAAACATACAACCTACTCCTTCCACAGGAGGCATGAAACACATGATCCACTCCTGAACCAAAGGAGGCATAAACCATCTTTGTTCGTGAAAACCAGGTAGTACAACATGATACAACTATATGCCCTACCCAAGGCAATACAATAGTTGACTAACACAAAATTGCAACCCAAAAAGTTAAACCCCTTCTGGAAGACTTAACAACCCTTCCAAAAAAATCCCCAAAGCGAATACCGAAGAAGTGCACATTCAAGAAGAGAAATCAAACATGAATTAAATCTATATTTGGGTTTCCTAAACCCACTTCCTTCATTAACATTCAGTAATTTATTGCCTTAATAACACTAATTTAATAACGTCTCTTTCAGAAAAAGGTGAAATTTAAACCAAATATTAAGTTCCCTAATTACTTGTAAATAATAGTAAGATAAACATTTACTTCTTTGATTTACAACATATCATTTTAAAATAACTATTTCCTTTAAAAACATTCCCTTATTAAATAACTACTTGCACATTTGAACTGTCATAATGAATTTAAATCTAAAGGTTTACTTCAGTTAATGTTCCAATATACTAAAAACCCATTTCCCAATTAAAATAATTTCATTGTAAAAAATAGCTACCTGAACATAACACAATAGTCGTAAAATTGCTCTAAGCAAGGTCGATACATAAATCAATTCTAGATGGATGAAAACATTCAGGTATTAAAAGGTGTCGCATAACGTGATTACATAGAGTTTATCTCTTCACTATACATAATGATTATAATTGATTGTGTTACAGAAAAATAATTATAAAATCCATATTTGGACTTATACATCTCCTACTAATTAAATATTCATTAAAATGAGAACACCTTATTTATACAAATTTAAAATTAATTTCTCACATTTAAATATCATCTATGTAACCCTATGCACAATTTTCAAATTCC
Source organism: Sequoia sempervirens (assembly GCA_007258455.2). NCBI lineage: Eukaryota > Viridiplantae > Streptophyta > Pinopsida > Cupressales > Cupressaceae > Sequoia > Sequoia sempervirens. The sequence continues at coordinate 136,817 of VDFB02339497.1, read as the reverse complement.
TTAATTAAACAAAGGATCAATATCCATTTTCAAAAAAAAAAACACCACTCTCTTACGAAATCAATATTTGCATTATTAAATAATCAACCCTTATGAAATGAATATATTTAAATATAAATATATATTAAACATATATACAATTATATACTCCACGTATATACAATTATATGTATATCTATTTAAATATATATAAATATGATCTAAATATATTTTTATAAAAAAGAACAATTTAATTTTCAACTCATTTAAATCAACCCCATTTAACTAAAATAATTAATAACAAAACATTTATTTAATTTACAATGTATTATATATATATAATATGTATATATATAGTATAGATATACTATATAAATATTATATATATAGTATATATATATATATTACATATTATATAAAATATAATATAAAATAAAACTAAATTAAATAATTTTTTAATTTTTTTTAAAAAAAAAGAAATGACTTTTACTTGGCCCACGAGCCCCTATAAGGGAGGAGGACGCAGCCAAGGCTACGCCCAACCTCCCTTGTGGAGGTCGGCGCTGCCACAATAGCGCCCCGCCACTGGGGTATGGGCTGTGTTGGCCAGGGCTGTGCCCATCCCACAAACCCCAAATGAAAAACTCACATTATATATATTTTCAAATAAAAAATAAAAAATAAAACATTACATCCCCTCAGAAATTTTATTTGTAACCCATTTTTTTTTGTTTTAAGAAAAAGAAATTTTCTAGAATAACAAATACAAAACATATTCGTAAAATATGTTTGTATATATATTTATATAAATAACATATATATATATATATAGACATATTTATGAATATATATATCCAAATTCACATTTAATAGACAAATTGTGCAACCCTTCTACAAAATTTTTGCAATAAAACAATAAATTTGACAACACAACAACAAAGCTAAAATTTTAGTTTTCCAACAAATTTCTTTTGGTTTTCTTTCTATATTTTCAGTGTGTGATTCTTGTTTTGAGTTTCTTTCCCAAATCCAACAAAAGTTTGCAAGTTTTGAAACCATTTCACATGGGTTTTCATTGGATCTAAATGACATTTCTAGATTTAAAACCTCTTTCAAAATGAAACAAGAAAAAGAAAAATAAAGAAGAACCAGATATTTTCTCCCAGAGCTTGAAGACTTGACAATGGTGATTCCAAATCTCTCCTTTAAAATCCAAATCCAGCCACAACCAAACTCTCCACCAAAACTCAAAAATTGAAATACCAAAATGAAATTGCATTTCCCTACAAAGAGTTTGCCCCAAATTTTTTGGTCAAACCCCTAAAATATCCCCACCAACTAAATTTATTGAACAATTTGGAGATATTTCCATTTTTTAAAAACTAAAACAATTTTACTTTCTATTTCAAATCTCATGCATTTTCAAAATTTCTTTTTAAACAAAAGAATTCCAATTTTGCAAAGAATTTACTTTTATCTATAATTTCAAAAAGTGAAATTAAAAACACATTTTCATTCATTTATTTATTTATTTTAATTTAACTCTAACTATCCAAACATTATTTCTACCTTTATTTTAATTAAATCTTAATATAAAATAATGTCAAAACAACTATCTCATTTAATATATCACCATTAATCTAATTAATCAATAAACTCAATCTAATTTTATTAATTAAATGAAATCAATCAATAAAATAAATAGCATTTCAACATTGCAACTAATACATTTAATCATCAATTTAACTACGCGAGCCATTTAATAACCTCTATAATATGAAATTAAATAAATACTCAAGTTGAAATGGACCAAATTAAAACAACTAAGCCTGACGACAACCTAATGACACAGTATGACTAGGGTGATGACTTGGAACGTAAAACCTAGCTACTATCTCCCAATTGATTACCGTTGGTCAATGGACACACTCAAACTATGAAATCAGATGGAGTCGATGTCTTGTACCTGTCAACCTATGAATAAAGAGCATATCGAACATGCATATATATATGATATAATAAAATACACCGTGAAGGGGGAAATCTTGGAATCGTAGGGTGGTTGCAAGTGAGTGATACAATCCCGTCCCCTTCACCAATACACTCATCATAGACTGACAGTTCCATCATAAATGAATATCTCACGCAATAATATGTTACAATAATCTAATCATCCTTACACCAATTTAAAACATGTCAAATAAAGCATCAGATAAGATACATCACATCACACCAATAAACTATCATGCTATAATTATCGATCAAATCGTACACACATGATGCATTTCAATGACCAAAAAGGACATCAAAGCAGACAAGGACACACTCTCTAGCCAGAATGCAAAATGGAGGGATATTACATGTTCTAACTTCTATATATTTTATTGTACAACATAATAGTTCTTGTAATATGTATTTTTTGATTGGGTTTTTGTCATGATTAGTGGCTTTGTGGTCAGGCTGGCTATGTAGTATGTAAAGTTGTACTTTAGTCTTCAGCTTCTCAAATTGAAATGCTTTTCAAGGCTCTATTCTTGTAAATCCTTTTTACTTTGTTTGATATAAAAATATGGCTTTTAAAACTAATAATAATTATCAACATATAATTTTGATTATAAGTGAGCAAAATTTATTGTGACTTATTAGTGGATATTGATAACAATTAAGGTATTATCAACATATTGTTTTGATCATAAGTGAGTGAAATACTATTTTCAATTCCTCAAAGTAATCTATCTTTCATTTAATTCTCAATCTTTATTTTTATTTTTGAAGAAAGTGTTGTTGTGGTACCATTGATTAATACCATATGTACATTTCAAGTGATTGATTGGATAGTTTGATATTGAAAACTACATGACCTACTATAGATGATGATATCATTAATCTAGTGATTAATTGAAACATGATTTATAGCGCTTTGATATCATTTGAGTGGTGATTTTGTCAACTTGTCAACTTGAGGTATAGTTTCCATATATCCAGACATCAATCAAATTGAAAATTTTAATTTTAAATGTAAGGCTTAAGTTACACAAATTGATTAAGTTTGTTTTCTGGCTTGCACGATTATCATTATACCCAACCTCACACAACTCACAAGTAAATATGGATCTAGCTGGTAGTGGTATTGGTGGCCCATAAATAGGGATAGTGAGCACAATTGAAATCATTCATTGAAGGATAAAGGATTTAGTATTAACTATAATGTTTTGAATTGTCATAAGGGTTTTCATTTTGTAAGGTTAATAAGGAAGAAGATGATTTGGTATTATTTCCCAGGTACTCTAAATTCTCCTGCCTCTTGTTATGTAGTTACAAAGTAAAAGACCAATTTTCTTCAAGTTCATAATGGATGGAATTGGAAAGTTCATATGGTTCACCTGACTTCTAAGATAGGTTTTGCACTAGGATGAGGATATCTAATGGATATAAGTGCTATCCTAGTTCATTGAAGTTGCATGCAAAAGATTGGAGCAGATTTAATACCTCTCATCTTTTGCATGACTTTGGTACTTAAAGAGGATAAGTACATTTTGTATCTTCACAACTCCCATTTCCTTAGCATAGTTCACCAAGCAAGCCCCCTTTGCATTTATTTTCAGATCCACATTTGTATTACATTGTCACCAATAGAAGCTTAGAATCAATTTGTAATCCATTATCATGAGCAACAACTTGAAATTAATTGTGTATGTAAAGTGACATATGCCATTTATACAAAATAGGAGCTTGCATTATCTATAGCTAATCATCTTTAAAAAGATATGGAATAATGTAACATTTTAATTCAATTGTAATAAGCTAAATGGTTTTGTTGTTCTTCATTCTTCATTTATAGTTAAGAATTGTTTTTTGAGTTCATTATCTATGAATCTGTTCAAATCATTTTTATCCTTTAAGAAATTAACTATTATTTATTTATGAAATGTTTGGATGCAAATTTCAAAATAGAAAGCAATACAAATGAAAAATGAGAGTTTCCATAAAATTGACAAAAAATATTATAAACACTAAAAGTTTTCACTCTTGCTGATATTTACCAAAATGTTATTGATATCTAGTTTGTGGTTGACCTTCTCCCCTAGTTATCGATATCATTATTCATTTTATTAATTCCTTTGCAATGTTAAGTTACTGGACCCTTTTTGTTGATGTCAATCCTAGCACACTAAAGTTTAAAACAACTTTAAAACACATGTTTATTGTTTATATCATAAATTACTCAGCTGTTTAGTGAACATTTGATGGATGGTTGTAGTTGAATTATGGAATGTGTAGCACCATTTTAAATCTACAACTTTAAACTCTATTCCATAGTGTATATCATCATGAAGTTAGTTTAAAGAAAAAACAAAATAGCACACTTTATGAAATAATCCATTATGCTCTAAAAACAACACAACAAAACAAGTTAGTTGAAATTCTAAAAAGCATAATGAATAACCTATTCCATAGTGGATTGGTGTCATGTGTGAGAAGTGAACCTTTCCCAACCCTTGATAATGCTAATGATGAGGATGCAATGGAAAAAATTAGTTCTCAATGTGAAGAGAGTGACTTTGCATAAGCTTTTTAGATGATTTGATGAAGAATCAACCCTTTATTTACAGATTTTCAAATTGGAAGAATGCTCATAAGAGAGCAATGTGGGATTAAAATTGGACCAATGAGATGAGACCACTTGTCAAGTTGTGATAGGTTGAGGAATGAGCACATTTTGGTCAATGCGCCAAAGAGGGGGAGATTCAAATTTGAAATTGTGAATTAAATGTTGGAGAGAGGGACATGAAAGAGAGAAGTTATTGCAATGTTGGAAGGGACAAGTCAACTTGTCTTCATATTCAAACTTGAGGGAATATTCCATTTTATGCCAAGATGAAAGAAAATGATGAATTTATAAATGAATTAAAATGATTTATTTGTGAAAGTGGGAAAAGCTAGAGGAATTGATGGGTGGGTAGATTAGGTTAGTCAGGATTAGATTAGCTTAAGTGATGATTTGATGATTTTGACCCATTTGACTTGAATATCTTGATTTATTTTAATCAAGAGGCAGAAATATGACTTTTGAGATTTAATTAAATAAAGTCTTGATTTATTTAATCAAAGAGGGAATGATAAGCTTAAGTTAATTTATTCAATTTAAGTGGACAATCCTTAGAGATTAAATGAACCTGATTTTCCTAATGAATGGATTTAGTGAGCTTGATTTATTTAATGAGTGGCGATGAGCCCAAAATATTCTCACAATTTGGATATCTTGGTGTACTTTTACTACCCTCATTTCTATTGTTTATGGTTGTTTAGACTCTTTAAGAAACCTTTTATTGGCATATCCTATAGCAATACACTTTCATGATTCCTGCAGCCTATCATGTTGACATGTCTATGTTTATTACCCTGTTTGACTTCCTAAATGACCGGTATATCACATATAGTTTTTGAATGATGAAATAGATTTAAATGTGATTAATGAACAAATATTGTGTATGTGCCATGTGCCTTTTCTTTCACATCTATTACCTTGTGTTTTGCAGGTTATTGAAGAAAGTATGATTGATTCAAGCATAGCCAATCTTGGCCTTGCAGTATAGTCCATTTCTTGCATGACTTTGAGGAAGCTCTAACGAAGACTATTTGAGAAAAACTGTTGGGAAGGATTTTAAATGTTAGTCAATTTGGAAAGAGTGGAGTGATAGATTCTCTCTGGATCGGGTTGAACATATAAGCTCATTTATGAATTATGTTCCTCAATTTTAGAATACATTTCATATCCATGTCTTTCTCTATTGGGGTTAGTTAGTTAGTTGTTTTCCTAATTCAAATAAGTGCTCCTCCTGCACGAGTGAGCATAAGGATAGAAGCATAGTGAGATAGGAAGGATATCATGTAAGAGTTAGTATGATAAATAAAAGTAGAATCTGTATGACAAGAGACAAAGTTTGTTATTAGTTTTCATGTGAACAAAACAATGTATACCATTCTAAGTTTATGAATAAAGTTTGATGAAGTTCTGAGTTCAGCACTTGCGTAATTAGTTGATGCTTACTAAGGGGGCCTAGTTAGTAAGTATCAGTAGTTAGTTAGTTAGTTGTTTCTTTTCTGTTAATCATCAGTTAGATTTCATCTTTGAAGTTTTTGTGCAAACTCAGTCTTATATTGTTCCTGCAGCATTGGGAAGCCATCCCTATGTTTGTTCCTATAGCATAAGGCTAGTTCATAGTTTGTCTATCAGTTGTAGCTGTTATGATTTCTTCTTTGATTAAATTATGGTTAGGTTAGGATAACTTTGCATTAGCTTCTTGTAGCATAGGTAGAATCTATTTTCAAGTATTTATTTTCCATTAAGTTGTGGCTGAAGCTAGTTCTTAGTGCACATATAGTGTTGCTCCATTCAAAGTATACGTTCCCTGGTTTGACAAGTAAATGAACGTCCATGAAGAGATATTAGTCACCTTCTAGAATGTCCAATTCCCAGGATAGGTTTTTTCATGATTTTCTTATCCTTTTGTAGGCACGACCATTTTTAGCCCTGTTGTCGGGGATGGTGTCAAGCTAAGAACCTGTCAAAAGTCATTTTTAGCATTAGTTTAGTTTGTTAATCAAGAATTTTTCAAATGCTTTCAAAATCACTATACATTCTATTGCATGCATAGAAAAAGAGATGCACTGGGAAGGTTCCTCCCTGAAAACCTGTTTGTTGAACTGCCATTTGGCCTAGTTGACAAAGAACCTAAAGAAAATCAATTTGCTCTGATACTCCAGCAAGCAAATATGGCACATAATCCACCTAATCCACCTCCCTTTTTTTGAGTTTGCCATTGTTGCTTAGCAAGATAATAATAACCTTAAAAATATTCCTTCTTCATTACTTCCCAAGTTCTATGGCCTAGTTATGGAGGACCCATAAACTTTCCTATTTGAGTTTGATATCCTCTATCGCAGTTATGACTACACTATAGATGCTCACAAACTAAAATTGTTTCCTACTACCTTGAAGGAGGGAGCTCTCAGATGGTTCATGGGTTTGAGAATAAATGTTGTTGATAGTTGGCCAGTCATGCAAACAAAATTTCTTGAGAAATACAAAGAATATTGTAAGAGTGCTAGTAAAGGCGATGATATATTCAGAATTCAATAGAAGGAGGATGAAAGTTTGGAGGATTACATCTCAAGATTCTTGTTTTCCCTAAAAAAGAATTCAAACCATACTCTCAATGAAGAATCTCAGAAACTACTTTTTCTAAGGGGAATTAGTGATGCCTGTATAGATTCCCTAGACCTGATGGGAGGAGATGATATAACCCAAGCATCTTGGGATGATATCAAGTAGATATGTCTCAATTACTCCTGAGCAAATGTGAAGAAGGGTAGAGGTCATCAAGCTACAGTGGGCAAGTCTTCTTCTAGTGGAGTTTCCTAGATAGAGATCACAAATTTGCTATCTGATTTCAAACATGACATCATAAACAACATGGCTGCATAGTTGTATACCATTCAAGCTCGCAAAAAACATGTGGAGGCTAAGGAAATCCTGGCCAAGTTGTGTCCACATTGTAGATAGAAGAAACATGACTGTAGATGCAATATGGTGGCTAACATGGAGGCTAAACAGTTACCTACTAATTTTAAGATGATAGAGGGTGATGATGACCAAGTCTTCTTTGTTGCACAAAGGAGACCATGGGCTCCAAGACAAGGTATGCCTCAAGATCCTTTGACTTTTGGTAATCCTTACTCTAATTATAATAACCAATGGAAACCTACATATGGCCCATCTCCACCTTGGAATGCTCCTCAACCATACTGGCCTAACTATCACAGCCCTCAATGGAAACCCCATCAAGGAGGTTGGAAGTAGACACAAACACAATGGACTCCACCTCCAGGTAATTGGCAACAAAACCCTCAATGGAGAAGCCCTCTGCAATGGCAAAATCAACCCCCTGGATTCCTGCAGTCTCAGCAGCCACAACCTCTGGCACTTATGCCTCCTCCTGCAGCACCTACAACAAATAATGGCCCTCCAAAACAAACACCTATGCCTGCTCAACCATTACCAAATCCTAATAATAAGCAACAGCAACAACAACAACCTATGTATTTTGTAGAAGTCAACCAATATCTAGCTTATGCCCTGGATATCAATAATATCCATCTTAGGTCTGGAACCACTCTCTCTGCTCCACAACCACTTGTAATTATAGAGATTCCAAACTTTGTTGTTGAGCAACCTACTGATCATGTAGAAGATATGCATGTACCAACTACTGCCTCTAAGGAACCTATCTTGCAGCCTCAGGCTACCTCACCTTTTCCTCAGAGATTGCAAATGACTACACCCAAGACCATTGAAGAGCCTACTTTTGATATTCTAGAGCAGTTGAAGAATTTCAAGTTCAAATTAATCTTTCTCAAGCTATTAAAGATGTTTTAGTCTATGGAAAAGCCATTAAAGAGGCTTGTCTAAAGAAACAAGGAAGAAAGAAAAAAGATCCCCAAACTATCCATATTCTAGGACAGTTAGCTGATATTATATTGGGGAAAGTTGTCATTCCAAAATATACTGATCCTAGAAGTCCTATAGTCAAAATAAATATCAATGGTTAGGTAGTAAGAAATGTTTTGGTTGACCTTGGTGTAGCCATTAATGTGATGACCAAGGACACTATGGAGAGTTTGAGTATCCCAAACATTCGGTCTACATCGACTGTCCTGCAGCTTGCTGATAGTTCCATGGTTACACCTGATGGAGTGATTGAGGATGTCATTGTCACCCTTGAATCTTGGGAATACCCTACTGATTTCACTATATTGTCCACTAAGGAAACCTTAGGAGGATATCCTATTATCCTAGGAAGACCTTGGTTAGCTACATCTTATGCCCTTATAGGATGTCGTTCAGGGGACATGACAATTTTTTATGGTCAATCAAGGAAGAAATTGGCTTTATACCCACCTGCACAACCTCTACCATATTTGTCTCAATCAATTTGGCCAGATCAAGGAGAGGAAATTGAAGAAATCAATTCATTAGCTCAGTTAATGATGCTACAAACTGATCCATTTTCCTAGCTTTAGAGTGAAGATAACCTGATTCTACACATTTTGCAGTTTAGTTCTAGTTTGAATAGTCCATCTATTTTGGACAACCGTTCTTAGCCATGCCTCGTGCAGCAACTAAATCCTAAAATCCATCATGATTTGCTATTATGTGATATATAGGAACCACCTTTATTAGCAACCTCAATAAGTGATCTCACCAAATAGATAGAAGTATCTCCAGGTCGCTGTCTACATATTAATAATAAGTTGCTTCTATCTCAACAAACTTCCCTAGCTTCAATGTTGCAAGCCCACCACAGAGCTTTTGCATGTGACTATGAGGATATGAAGGGTTGAGACCCAAAATTTTGTACACATCGCATATATATCAACAATGACTTCAAACCTATCAGACAACCCCAAAGAAGAATTAATCCAGCTTTGAGAGAAATTGTTACAGAAGAATTGCAGAAAATTTTAATAGCTGGCTTTATCTACCCAATCTCTGATAGTCAGTGGGTCTCCCCATTGGTCATTGTTCTTAAGAAAGGAGGAAAATGGAGGGTATGTGTGGACTACAGAGAGCTCAATTTGGCAACAAAGAAAGATTACTTTCCTCTTCCATTCATTAATCAAGTTCTAGATAATTTAGCTAGAAAGAAATACTTCTCATTCTTGGATGGCTTCAGTGGATACAATCAAATCAAGATTGCTCCTGAGGATCAAGAAAATACTACTTTTACATGCCCTTGGGGAACATTTTCCTATTCAATTTTTCCTTTTGGTCTTTGTAATGCTCCTGCAACTTTCCAGAGGGTAGTCATAAGTATCTTCTCAGACATCTCATATGATTGCATGGAAATATACATGGATGACTTTACTATTTATGGTACGACATTTGAAGAAGCTCAAGCCAACTTGGAGAAAGTACTACAAATATGTGAAGATCACAACCTATCACTCAAGATTCAAAAGTGCTTCGTGATGATGCAGAAGGGAATATTGCTCGGTCACTATATTTCTGCTGCATGAATTCAGGTTGATCCTGCTAAGATTAAGGTCATCTCTAAGTTACCCTCTCCTACTAAGAAAAAAAAGGTATGGAGCTTTCTAGGCTATGCTGGCTACTATAGAAGATTCATCAAGGACTTCAACAAAATAGCAGGCCCCTTATATAGTCTGCTAAAGAAATATGCAAAGTTTTCTTAGATAGAGGAATGCGAAAAAGTATTTCTTGACTTGAAAGTCTCCCTGACACAGACACCTATTCTGAAAGGACCTGATTGGTTACTTCCATTCATATTCATATTGATGCATCAGATTATGCAATTGGAGTAGTGTTAGGATAGAAGGATGGTTCAACAAAACATGCACTCTACTACATAAGGAAAAATCTACAAGGGGCTGAATTCAACTACACTGTTACAAAAAAAGAAATGTTGGAAATCATCTACACCCTCAATAAATTAAGGCATTATATCATCGGTTATCAGATATTTGTTCATATTGATCATGCAACAATCTGGTATCTTATGAACAAAGCCTCAATATCTAGAAGACTAGCAAGATAGTTATTGCAGATGTAGGAATTTGACATTACAATTGTGGACAAGCTAGGTAAAGCCAACGTATTTACTAATTTCCTTTCTAGAATTCAAAGGCAAGATGACCCTGCACTTGTTGAAGACTCCTTTCTTGATGAAAACTTGTTTGCAATCAAGGTTATTCACCCATGGTATGCTGATATAGCAAATTATCTGGCAATAGGAAGAAGTCCTCCTCAATTCTCCCCTAAGGAAAAGAGATTATTGGTAGAAAAAAGCTTTAACTTTTCTTGGATTGCAGATTGCATATTTTATACAGGACTAGATCATGTTATGAGGAGATGTGTACTAGAAGGGGACACTCATGATATACTGCATGCAAGCCATGATGAGCTGTGTGGTGGACATTTTGCTGCCAAAAGGACAACAATGAAAATTTTAAATACTGGTTACTATTGGCCAACCTTGCATAGTGATGCAGCCAAATATACCAAGAGATGTGATAGATGCCAATAGATGGGAAGACCAACTCAATCTAATGAGATGCCTCTATTTCCAAAAGTTGTAGTTACACCCTTTGACAAATGGGGACTAGATTTTGTAGGACCAATTGATCCACCTTCCAATAGTAAGTCCTACATCCTTGTATGCACAAATTATATCACAAAATGGGTAGAAGCTAAATCTATGAAACATGCTAGGGATAATAAAGTGGCTAAATTCCTATATGAGGAAATATTTATTAGGTTTGGTGTTCCTAGGGAGATAATGACAGATCAAGGAGCACAATTTACTTCTACACTTATCACAGTTTTAGTCACTGAATACAATATACAACACAAGAAATCAACTCCTTATCACCCCCAGGCCAATGGCTAGGTTGAGGTCACCAATAGGGATATAGAGGCCATTTTGACTAAAATTGTAGATTTGCATAGGAAGGATTGGGCCACAAGGTTACTAGAAGCTATATGGGCCTACCGTACTACCTGGAAGACTACTACATGATATACACCTTTTGAAATGGTGTATGGTAAAACAGTTGTGATGCCAATAGAATTTAAACACAAGACTCTAAGAACAACATTAGAGATGGACATGGATTTAACAAATGCATAAAAGGACAGAATTAGGTAGCTCAATGCTCTAGACGAGTTCTGAAAGAATGCCCTGCAACACACTAAGATAATATAGAATCAGCGAATGAGGTGGCATGATAAATACACTAAGGAAAAGAAATTCAAAGTAGGAGATTGGGCTCTACTTTATGACTCACGATATTAGGATAGTCTAGGAAAATTACAGACCAGATGGTTGGGCTCGTATGAAATTGAGAATGTATTTGATAATGGTTTGGTTCAACTTGTTACAATTGATCCTGTTAGATTCAAGCTGTTAGTTAATGGACACCACCTTCGGTTGTACAATAAACAGGTCTTAAAAGAAGAATTCATGTAGTAGTTTGTTTAGGATTCTACTGCTACTCTTCCTATACCTGAAGGCTTTAGCCTTTCTCTTGTAGCTTCACCATAATTTTGAAATGCATGTTCATAATAAAGGTTTCCTTTTTAAGGAAACCCTTTTTTCATTTCCACTTGTCGCCACATCTCACTTCTTTATCTTCCATACCATCCATCTATTCCATCCATTCATTTCATCTGCCCACATCACCCATCCACTTCATTCATCTGCACTAGCCTTAATTACGATATCATTCTCAACTGTCACCTCAAGCTAAAGCCACCATCTTTCTCAACACGTACAAGCATTTATTGAAAGGTATGCCATATATTTTGTTATTGCATATTTGAATTATTTCATTTTATTCATTTACTACTATGTCTATATCAGTCATTATTACTAGATCTCCACCTATTCTTTAGTACATGTGAGGACACATGTCATACTCTAAGTGGAGGGCGGGATAATCCACCTTTTAAACCTGTCTTTTCATCACTGCCATAACTACTTAGATAATCTCTCTTTATTCTTTTATGGTACTTTCCAAATATGATAACATGTCTTTTTCATTGCATGTTTTTCATTGAAAATCATGATTAATACTACTTGTTTAAAAAGTTCATTTTTGAAAAGAAGAGAAAAGTGACAGGGGGACAAAAAAGAACCAAAACAGAAAGGAATTTTTTTGGATTTTCAGCAAAGAGTTGAATTCAGGTAAGGAAAAACTATGAACATGGGTGGTTAGCTGGTGCAACATGAGCCTGTAGCTCATGAGTTATTATTGTAAAATCCTCAAACAGTCTAAGAATTCAGCCTCTATGGATGGTTGAATTACTTTTTGAGTTTAGATGCTTTCAATGAGGAGGCTGCAGGTAAATTTTTAAGAACCCTTTCTGAAGGAGAGGCTACTGTATGGGGTCTAACAGTTGTTGTAACTAAAGAAAGAATTACAGAGGTAATCAAGCTTCCAGCTATTGGAGAGAATTTTTCTTTGGATGTTGCCTCTGCAAGGGCAAAATTTACAATGCCCACTGGCAGACCTTTGGAAGTCTCCAAGTAGGGATGCAAGAGAGCATCGTTGCCTCCTCCATATCTAGAATATGCTACTTTCATAATCAGGTATTTAACATGTGAAGATTGTTTCTCTTACCTGCATTCTTATCATTTCAAATTGCTAAGTCACATGAGACATGGGTTAGCTATAAATGTTCTAAACTTTTTGTTAAAATTTCTAGAACAATGTGCCCATGGAACCCAATAGGGGAAGGATAATTCTATTGCTCACCATGGCCTAATAAAACTATTGATTGGCCACTCTTTGAGAGATGTATCACCTCTTTCCTAGCAACAATTTGTTGCCCAAAAGAGCTTGCAACTTCCAGAACCCCCTAGGGAACTCACCCCACGGTCTCAAAGAAAAAGAGAAGAAATAGTGTCTACCAGTAGAAGAACAAGGCAAGGGTCATATGCTCCTATAGCACCTAGTCCTGCAGCTCTTACACTAGAGTCCTCTGCTCAAGTACAAACTAGGTCTACCGCTAGGAGAGAGAAGGGAAAAACAAAGGTAGGAGAGTCATCTGGGGTAGAAAAAACCCTAGAATCTGACCCTCATTCTTAGAAAAGGAAACGCTCTTCTCTTGCAACATTTTTGCCTATAGCAAACTCTTCTACAACAACACATGTTTCCATCACTAGTTCACCATCATCCTCTGACAAGGCAGAACCCTCTAGACAGTTCAGAAAGAGGAAGGCTATGAGAGCACCTCCTATAGCCGCACCTTTGCCAAGAAGAGTTTCCATGAGGAAACAACATAAAGCCTCCCATACTTCACCTCAACCTAAGGTTATTATAATTTTAGAAGAATCTATGGAGTCTGAATGTGATATTTCTTAGAATGTGTCTGAGAGTGCTAAATAGAGTTCATTGATTCATGAAGAGGAACAAATTGAGACAAGGGAAATTGAGCATAATGAAAGAGGGGTACCAAGTCTTGATGACTTGGCTACTGTTGCTATGTAGATTTTAGAGAAAGCATAGTCTTCTCCACTGCAGCAACAAGAATTCATCCTATAGCAAGAGCAAGAACATACTAAACAATTGGACATGGCCAGTAAAGCTACATTTCCCCTGCAACTTGTTAAGCCATTGTTGTCTATAAAAAGAAAATTTTTATTAAGTTTTTAGAATATGTCAAAGCTACATGGAAACCAATTACATTGCAAACCCTGATTTTCTGCCACCTAGCCCAGACTAAAATGCAACAAAGTCTATGGGAGGAAAAAAAAATTGAAAAAGGAAATTGAAAGTCAGAAACAAGAAATTCAGGAGTTAAAAGAGAAAATGGATGAAATGTTAAAGGTAACTAGTCAGACTATGGAGTGTAGACCACCACCCAGAGTTTATGCTCTGTTCCTTAAGGAACAATTCTTGTGGTTCCAACTAATGAGAATTTCCAGAAATCAAGATCTTATTATTCATACTACTAGAGAATTCTATGATGTATAACAGATAGTTCCTAATTGGTTAAGAAATTCTTTGTGTGAATTCTATTTACATGGATTTATAATTCCATTTGAAATAGAGTGGAATCCCTTGCTGTACATTGGTGATATCCATTTGAGATCCCTTATGTCTTGGGCGGAAAATGAAGCAAATTATGGCAGGAAATGGGAAACATATGAAGAAGCCAAAAGGAATGAGTCTTTTCTATTGCGCCCTGAGAGTTCAGACCCCCATGCAATGTTAAAAACTTGGTTTACTTTGGCATATGGATTTAATAATGGTATAGCCAAGATGGAAATATTTGCTCTCAGAAAATAGGTATATGATGAGTTTATGGAACAACCAGACTTGTTTTGGAGGCTATCATACACCAGAACTGAGAAGAGGTGGAAAAGATTAACTATTGGGCTAAGAAGGTCTAAGCCTCACAATCCCCTGAACTTTACAACAACTCTCAAATGATCAAGTAGATACATACAATTGGGACTTCAAAAGAGGTTTGAATTATGGTTACCATTGACATTTAGACCTCCGGTGCTAATGTGGCCCCTTTACCCTTACCGAGCTACAAATATCAATGAAGATATTGAAGCTCATGGGTATGAAAGGTGGCAGAGTTTTAGAGGTTTTTGTTACAAATTTAGAACTCCATTTCAGAGTCATGCCGCAACCACTAATTTTAGAGAGACCACCAGAAAGTGTAATGCTTGAGGACCAACATTGGGTTAAGTAGGGGGCAACTGATGAGCCCAAAATATGCTGACAATTTGGATATCTTGGTGTACTTTTACTACCCTCATTTATGTTGTTTATGGTTGTTTAAACTCTAAGAAACCTTTTATTGGGATATCATGTAGCAATACACTTTCATCATTCTTGCAGCCTATCATGTTGACATGTCTATATTTATTACCCCATTTGACTGCCTAAATGACTGGTATATCGAATATAGTTTTTGAATGATGAAATAGATTTAAATATGTGATTAATGAACATATATTGTGTATGTGCCATGCGCCTTTTCTTTCACATCTATTACCTTGTTTTTTGTAGGTTGTTGAAGAAAGTATGATTGAGTCAAGCGCAACGGATCTCGGCCTTGCAGTAAAGTCCATTTCCTGCACGACTTCGAGGAAGCTTTGGCGAAGACTCTTTGACTAAAACTATTGGAAAGGATTTTAAATATCAGTCAATCTAGAAAGAGTGGAGTGCTATATTCTCTCTAGATCGAGTTGAGAAGATAAGCTCATTTATGAAGTTTGTTCCTCAATTTTAGGATACATTTCATATCCACATTTTTCTCTGTTAGGGTTAGTTACTTAGTTGTTTTCTTGATTCAAATAAGTGCTCCTCCTGTGTGAGTGAGCATAAGGATAGAAGCATAGTGAGATAGGAAGGATATCATGTAAGAGTTAGTATAAGAAATAAAAGCAGAATCTGTATGACAAGAGACAGAGTTTGTTGTTAGTTTTCATGTGAACATAACAATGTATACCATTTTGAGTTTATGAATAAACCTTGATGAAGTTCTAAGTTCAGCACTTGTGTAATTAGTTGATGCTTGCTAAGGGGGCCCACTTAGTAAGTATTAGTAGTTAGTTAGTTATCTGTTTCTTTTCTATTGATCATCAGTTAGATTTCATCTTTGAAGTTTCTATGCAAACTTAGTCTTATATTGTTCCTGCAGCATCGGGAATCCATCCCTGTGTCTGTTCCTATAGAATAAGGCTAGTTCATAGTTTGTTTCTCAGTTGTAGTTATGATTTCTACTTTGATTAAATTATGGTTAGGTTAAGAGAACTTTGCATTACCTTCCTGTAGCATAGGTAGAATCTCTTTTCAAGTATTTATTTTCCATTAAGCTGTGATTGAATCTAGTTCTTAGTGCACATATAGTGCTACTCCATTCAAAGTATACATTCCCTGGTTTGACAAGTAAATGAACATCCATGAAGAGATATTAGTCACCTGCTAGAATGCCCAATTCCCAGGATAGGTTTTGCTGTGATTTTCATATCCTTTTGTGGGCGTGACCAAGTGGATGAATATGAATTTAATTAAGTATGAGTGATGTCAATTTCATGTGTCTACAGAATGAAATACACAAAGTGATGGGATTGTTAACTCAAACCCATGAAATCACCCTACAACCATTAGATTTACAAAGATCAATGGTTGAGAAATTGTTAGATAATTTATTTCTAAGTGGCATAACGAAAAATGTAATGTACAAATTATGTAGTCTAGTGGAAACATGTTGACATTTCATTCACTTTGATATTAAACAAAATAGTGAAATTTCTACTACTAAGTAATTTTATTTTTAAGTGATAGAGTCAACACTCAAGGAGATTTCAGATTGCTCATTATATTGCACCAAGGAGATTTTGGGTTCCGAAAAATCCAATCAGTATTAATATTTTCAACAATATTCCTCTGACTACCTTTCATTGCTTCTTAAAATCTTATTTTGTAAAACATTGAATTTTTGGTTTAGGGTTGAGAGACTAAAGAAAAATTAAGGATGCTAAGGGAATTCACAATTTCACATTGTATAAGCATGTCTACCACTAGTACCACTAGCAGACCAATGAAAGTTATTGGGAAAGGTAGAGAAAAAATGGATAAAAAAGAAAAATGTTGGATTGCTTAAAACCCTAGGTTTCACTTATGAATACCATGATATTTATGATCCTGAAATCTATAGTAGGGTACCTCAGAAATTAGATTTTCATATGAGAATAAGGCTAGAAACCAAATGCATGTTAATAATTCTAGTGCATTATGGGTAAGTGGATTAGGGAACATGATGTTACATGAGGTTTTCCCTTACCCAAAATTTATCATGGTCTATGCCCAAAATTATGATGATAACAAAATAGAAATTGTTAATAAAGATAGAAAAAAAGAATTGTTATCTATTAATGTAGAAAAACTTGGAAAAGTGTTGGGGTTTACAACCGAAGAATTTGGAAATGTCCACATTTTCCTAGAAAAGCTTGCTAGTGATTATGAATTAGTGGATGAAAGGGAGAAAAAAACTTTCATAAATAAAATAGTTCAACATAACATACAAGTTAGAAACAAATTGAAAGGTAATCATAAGCCTCTTTATGATTTTTTATATTTTTAGACAATGTGTTTAGGATACCATTTCCATGCTATCATTTTTATTTGAATTGGATAGCAATTGGGAAGTGGGTGCAAGCCTCCTTGAAATGGTGTAGAATATCAAATTATTTTTCTATCTTAACCTATCAAATATATCTTTATTGAGCACATTGTAGAATCTGTGCATGAAATTTTTTTAATGATTCAAGGAGGTGCACAATTAAAATCCACTAAGACATTTAAGTTCACAACCTACTTGTGTAATTTTTTTCTATTCAAATCTAGTTGAATGTTTTAGATGAACAAGCTTTAGATTCAACCCTATGGTAATGTTGAGGAAAAGAAAATGGATCTAGTATATGATTCAACCATTGAGATAAGGATGCATGATTCTCGAAGGAACTACAATAATTTTTTAGACTACTTTTGGCTCCATTGCATCAAGAAATTGCAAATACTCCAATGCCTAGATTGCTTATCTCATGTAGAAATTGCATTCAAATAGGAAAATAAATACAATTGGCTGATTAGTACTTAATGGAAGAATATATTGTGCTAAGATTTTATGTATCAAGAGTAGAGCCATACAAGCTTCCAATACATGTGAAAAAAATGGTTTTTGCATTGGAATATGTAAGGAATATGTAGAGTACTAATGACCTACACTTTTCTAGTCAGCAAAAGAATACATTTTTTCCTTCTTTATCTTCTTTTATGTGGAGCATTAACATTTGAGAGAAAAGCATTTAGTGTTGATTTTTTTTAATTTTGATGTTGTTTGTCACTGGCAGTATGATCCATGCAACACCATTAAATCAATGATTGTGGCCAACAGGAATATTGCAAGTAGAATTCAAAATCAAAGTATACCCTTGCTTGAAACCTTGAGAAATAAGGATTCTTGGGATGAGGTCAAAATAGAAATGGAGAAAATTTTTGTTGAGAAAGGTATTTCTTTTGAAACAATTGTGAATAGAAATTATGATATTGCACTGAAAGACAATCAAGAGGTACCAAATTTTTTATGAAAAAAGTAATAAACCATCTAGTAGAGTAAAAATGTCAGATTCTCTAGATAAGGAAGTTACAAATAAAAATTAGTCACAATAAAAAATTACTACCTTTTGGTCTATGAGGAAGGAGTAAGTGAACCAAGAACTCTTGTAGACTTTGGAGATAATGAAGAAGATTGCAAGTTTAGAAAATTATGGAATATAGAGAATCCCAATGATCAAGAAGATCAAGAAACTGATGATGAATCTAATGATTGTAGGGAAGATTAAGGTTATGTCAATTTGAAACCTGGTTTAAGTGAGGCCACAAAAGAAAAATATACTTTAGGAGCAACCATAGGCAAAAAAATGGGTTATGAAGGTGGTCCTTTGGGGTCCCAAGGACAAGACCCTTGGATGAAAATAAAAGTAGATCATAGAAAAAATTTGATAAATCTAGCCTTGGAGCTAAAAAATTAGACCAAAGGAACACAAGTACAGGGTATGTGTAGGATCATCATGGAAAAAACGGGCCCTTAAGTGGCAAAAAATTTAGAAAAATTAGAGGTAGGAAACTTGATGTAAGAATTTCAATAAGTTATCTATATTATTTGAAAAATATGTGAGAATGGAATCTATAGAAAATTGAATGTAGTTTCTAATCTAATAAGTTTATTAAAAAATAAATAAATATATTTGGTGAAAATTTGAAATTTCAATGGAGTAGTACTTAAATTTCATGGAAAAAATAAGTAGATGTTTGTCTAACCACCCTAACCACAATAAAATGATAATATTTTTTTATAATATTTTAGATATAAGTAGATTACTCATGTCCCAATGTGATGCATATTTTTTTTAAAAAAAATTCCAAGTAAATAATTAATTATGATTTTTTTATTACAACTTTTAAAAAATATAAAATCTCGTATGTCTAACCACCTTAACTTGGTCAGACATACAAGATTTTATATTACCTGGTTTCAGGTCCCTGTAAAACCTATTTTTTCCTTTTCAAAAACTTGGTCAAAACTTCATGAAATCCATTTGTTTTTCTTAAATCCTATAGTATGTGAAGCATAGAATGTTACACATGTTTTGGATTCAAAATGTGTGATACCATTTGAAAGCTATATTTTTTTTTCAATCATCCTATCAATCAGGACTTTACTCGTAATTCAAATAGAAAATGAATAATAATTACTAATTAAATTCAAAGTAAGGCATAATTTATATTGGGGGAAAGATGAGAATCTCCTTTAAAAAAACTTTTCAATTCATCAATTTTGGGTTAAAAAAAATCATCAGCCACATACCCTACAAATACCCATCATATCACCATTTTTTGACCCATCATTATCCTACACATACCCTACAACTAATATAATTCAATTTATTATAGTTTCAAATCCTAATCATCATGGTCATATACAATCACAACTAGGACGTGCCCATGGTGGAGAGCTTAGTGCAACTAGTACTTCTACTGGTGTTGATGGTGTGGGTAGTAGTACTAGTAGTGGTCAACATGTGCTACCTCAACAAATTACATGCAAGTGGACAACAATAAAAGATACCACACAAAAACCAAGTGATCAAGGAATACAAAAGAGGTAAAGGAATTTGATATATCCAAGTAACACTACTATTTCCACCACAAATGAGTTATTTATAGGCACTCCCCCACTGCCAATTAGTGTGGCTGCAACAACATTAGCAACTGCAAGTACTCCTATTTCTTCTCCATTCTAGAATTTCATTGTTCGTGTGTCCCCTAGTTTTGATTACATTGGAGAGTTTAAAAAGAAATCATAATTGTATGAAAAAGAAAAGAAGCAACTAATGGAGAGTGCATCTAATATAACTTTAGAGCTTGCAACAACCATGGTATTTCCCACATTTGACAAAAATAAAGAAATAATAGCTTTCAAAATTCTTGTTCCCAAAGTTCAAAACAAACCAGGAAATCAGATGGATTGATTTGAATTTTAGGTGAGTAGTTTACAATTGAATTGTTATGAACTCAAAAATATTGAAAAAATTAATATATCAAAGAAGAAAAATGAATTAGTGTACACATCATTGCTAAAGCAAGAGAGAGAAAAAAACAATGTTGTAGACTGAAATAGAAAATTTACTAGAAGACCTAGTAAATGAGAAGGAAAAGAGGAAATCAATAGATAACAAGAGTAATGAATTAGGAAAAAATAATAAAATTTTTCCTCTACATCAACAAGTGAAGAGGATAAATAAAATGAGAAAGAAGTGAATGAATTGAAGAAAACATCATATGACAAAAAATAGAATTATAATGAAGAAAAATGCAATTCAAAAAATTAAGACAAAGCATTGGGAAAGGAAATGAACAATGGGAACAAAAATTGGAGAAAGAGAGAAAAATAAATGTAAGATTAGCCGCAAAGATGATGGATGTAAAAAATGAAATTAACTCTTTTTAAAATAAATTAACTGCATTTTTTAGAGAAATAATGAAGCATAAGAAACAAAAGATATAGGATCAAATAATGTAGAAGATTGATCATTTGTGTGATATGTTTCAATTGATGGATGTTATCAAAATACATTATAAGAAGCTTTAGAAATATTTAGTGGAAAACAAAAGTGTCCTAGCATTAGAAAAATCTGCAAATCAAGTTCAACAAATTGTCTACAGAGCCAATGACAATGATTTGAAATTGAAAAAGGGATTAATAATTGGCTTGTTTCCTTAGTGGTGTTGTCATCAATTATTCATAAGTGTTTGAAAATGTGTGAAACAAATGAATTTGTGCATCTAATTGCAAAAAGGATGAAGCTTGATGAAAAGTTAAGGAACTTCACAATGCTTGGTTTGCAAGAGGATTTTGACAAAAATGAGAAATTCCTTAGAAAGGATGATTTTAGAAAGAAGATGGAGGGTACGAGGAAGATTGATTTGGACTAGTTTCCTTAGAACCCAGATGTGGTGAACTGTTTGGATTCCATCAAACCAGTGATAACCTCGAATATAAATTTGATTGAAGAATTCAAGATAGGTTCCAATTTCAATCATGAATTGGTAAAAAATATTCAAGTCAAACAATATCAATTAGAACAAATGACAATTCCACCACTTGAATAGTGGAAGTTGCTAGAAAAGGTGATAGAGTGATTTGATATTTGATATTATGAGTTTCCAAGTTCGAAATAAGCTCTATGTAGAGTTGTATTTGAGCAATATTTTGCATTTCCAATGCCTCTATGTATTCCTACATGTGAAAATAAATAAGAAAACTCAAATTCAATAATGTGTTGATGTTCAAATATTTGTATTATTTATTTTATCATTTGTAGAAAAAGTCTAATATCAACTACTAGATACACATTAAACGATTGTTGATGTTAATTATTTTTTATTAAATTATTATTGAGTTGAGTTGAGTTGATTGATGCTTATTTCTTATGTTCATTGTTGTATATGATACTATTGTTAATATATTATTGAACATTGAGTTGACTGATAAATCACTAAGTATATGTTTAAGTGTTAACAATTAAAATATGAAATTATTAATAATATGTTAATTTAGTCATTACAAACCTACGATACTATCAAATAATTTTAATTAATTCTTTGAATTAAAGTAGAGACAAAACCATACATTCAATCAAAATGATTGAAGACCAATAGAAGGATCCTTGATCATTTTATTAATAATTCATATGACAAAATATGTTTTGAATATGTATTTTATCATTCAAATGCCATCACTATTGTAAAAGCATTATTCCTATTATAAACTTGAATTCATACCTAAGACTCAATACTAACTCTATTTCTTTGTGCTTGAATTACAAAATTCTCTTACACAATTTGAAAATCTCTTTCAACCAAAGACCCATGCAACTGGCATTGAATTCCCTTTTATAAGAACAAGGTAGCAAACAAGCTTCAAGCCAAATTTCACATTTAACTTCATATTTACATTTGAAATTGATTTGAATTTGAATTTTAAAATGTCCCCAAAGGTAGTTACATTTGTACTTCAAAATATGAGGGAGAATTTCATATGAAAGAAAAACCATTTCCATTTGCTGGTGAAGATTATCTTGCCTTCCAAAAGGCTCCTTTAGTCAATGCAAAGTTATCTTTTCCATGAGAAAAAAACTATAATCCACATGATTTAAAAACTTGAAGAAAAGCATAAAGAGTAAGAGAGAATATACCAAAGTAATTCCACATCTCCAATCCTTTTCACCACCTTTAAAATTGAGAAAGTACAATATTTGAATGATCATGTATCAAAGGTCTAATCAATACTCATTCTAGGCCATGTATTGCACTTCCCTACTAAACTTTGTTATTGCATATCATGAATCAAAAATTTTGACACCCACTCCCACTTGCAACAATTTATATGTCCAATATATTAATATAGTTGGACTTCCATAATGAAAACTACTCCTCTATAGGCCAACCAAATCCCATGATATAGTATTCCTTTTTTCTATATGAGCTATACCTAACTTCCTCCTAATTTTCCTCATAAAAATATTCAAGGAATATGCCTATATGCATGAGCATGTCCATACCATTCCTCAGCTTAACCAAATCCATTTCATCACATATTGTTTTGTCTTGGGATGTTATCACTTGATCTTCTTGGTCTTTCCACTCTTGTAGCAACTTAACTTCACCCTTCTCATTTAGAATTCCTAGAAAAAGACCACAATTCTAATCATTGAACTTCCTAACCAAATCTTCAATATTCACCTCTATAGAATCAACTAACTCTTGATAACTAGTTATATCTATTACAAATCTTATGGCCTTAGAAGTATCTTTGGAGGCTTATGTGCATCATGAGAGGATGCAAGAGCCATATCCCTCAAAATTTGAGCCCTTGGAATCCAATTATCCATTAAAGTAATAACAATTTATTTATCTCTGTCAAGGTTCTGAATGGTATCAAATATCAAAGAATAATTAGCACAAATACTAACTAATCATTTCTCTACCCCCTTATTCTAGTGCTCAAGCACTGTTGTCACAATCTTCACATTATTTAAATGAACAATATCATCCATCCTATCTTCATAAGACGTAAGCTTTTTCATCAATTCATTTGTGGTAACTTCCTCAAATTGAGGTGCATATGACGATTCAAGAGCTGATTATGCCATTTGTACATCTTCAGATTCAATAGGGGTAGTCTCCTCTTGATTTTGAGGAGGTGAAAGAATTGGGGAAGGAGGAGGAAAGATTACAACATGTGAGGTATAGGTTGCAATGCTTGGAGTTGCTATCTCCACATAGTCATTTGAGTTTGCATTTGAGCCATCTTTTGTTGGCTCAATTTTTACTCAACAACCACCTCATAATATTTGGTTCTAAAACTATCCCTTTCCTAGTTAATGAATCAATTGTGGCTTTGGTGAATTGTGCTACATTAAAATTCATAGTTGCTACCTCCAAGCCAAATGCATCTAAAACTTTTTTTATGATTAAGCCTAGTCTTATAGCTAGGATAGTTTATGCAACTTTGAGGTTTTTAGTGGTTGGGGATAAATCCAAAATAGAAAGAGTGTCCCACTGTTGACTAAAAGATGACCACTATAAATCCATCTTTAATTCTTCTTCACTATTAAACATGGGGGCATCCTTTCTTCTCATAGTTTCAAAAGCAATTGTTGATGCTAGGTCCTATTCTGGGGGTAATAACACTCCACTCTTTCTCACCAATGTTATTCCATCTTTTGCATAAAGGTTCAAATACTTGGTCCTCATTTCATCTTGTACCTTGGCATAAACAACCTCTCATGGCTTCTTAAGGCTCTCACTTCTCCTGTTTTTCACCAATGTTGCATATGGGTATGTGTAGGATCATGATGGGCCAAAAAGTCTCAATATGATGGGTATGTGTAGGGTATGTGGTTGACGAATTTTTTCTTACCCAAATTAGATGAAATGAAAAGTGTTTTCAAAGGATATTCTCAACTTTTCCCCAATATAAATTATGGGTTACTTTGAATTTAATTAGTAATTATTATTCATTTTCTATTTGAATTACAACTAAAGTATTAATTGATAGGCTGATTGAAAAAAATCTGTAGCTTTCAAACAGTATCACATTTTTTGAATCCAAAACATGTGTCACATTCTATGCCTCATCTACTATAGGATTAAAGAAAAAGAAATGAATTTCATGAAGTTTTGACAAAGTTAAGATGGTTAGACATATGAGTTTTTTATATTTTTTAAAATTTGTAATAAAAAATTCATACTTAATTATTTAATTGGAAAAAAATTACAAAAAAATATGCATCACATCATGACATGAGTCCTTTACTTATATCTAAAATATTATAAAAAAATATTATAATTTTATTGTGGTTCTAGGGTGGTTAGACAAGCACCTACTTCTTATTTTTTCCTTGAAATTTGAGTACTACTGCATGAAATTTCAAATTTTCATCTATTAGTTTTTATTTTTTAAAAATAAACCTAGTGGTTTAGAAACTAAATTCAATTTTCTATAGTTTTTTTTCTTACATATGTTTGAAATAATATAGATATTTTATTCAAATTTTTATGTCAAGTTGCCTAACTTTGATTTTGGTGAATTTTTTTCCACTTAAGGGCCTTCCTTTTCCATGCTGATCCTACACATACCCATAATCATCCTTCATTTCTCTCCATACATATTCCTTGAAATCTTATTTCTTAATATATTTATCATATTCCATAAAGCTTTCATAGGATTAGAATTTGACATCCTCAAAGTTATTTATTCTACTTAGGTAAGCTTTTCTTAACCTAAGGCTCAAAGTCTATGATATTATTTCCTCTTGAGGAGATGACATCCCCTACATTAGTTCCTCATCAGTTATAGCAATTTCATCATCTGAATCCTCTACAGGATAGTCAACTAGACTATAAGCTTCAAACTTTTGCTTCTTTATTGATGAATTCGTTGGAGGGGATGATTCTCTAATTGGAGAATCCAATTCAATCATTTTATGGGAAGTAGAATTCTATAGTGACAATGGAGGTAGTTGCTATTGTAGAGACTACACTTTTGACTCCTTAGACTATGTAGGAGTTACAACTGTTTGTTGCTTCTTTGTTGTGATTTTCCTCCTTTAATAAATGTGGACCTTCTTGGAAGACTGCACAACTGACTCTTCCTCTATGAGAGGAGCCTTCCCCTTATCTTGCACAACTTTTGTTTCCTTTATTTTTTCCACTACTTTGTCAAAATTTTGAATCACAAATTCAATCTTCAAAATTGGGTTAGTATTATCTGAGAAAGATTTAAAATCAAGATCTTTTACCATAATTTATCTTTCAAATTTTATAAAAACAACCCACTTCCTCTTTATTTTAGCTTAAACATCAAGCTCTAAAATATTTCTAGTGAGGTCCTTAGGAATAGTGTTGGTATGAACATATCGACCTCCCTTATTAATCTTGATTAACAAGGATATGAACCCATCAAGATCATATTTCTTATATGCCTGTATATTCATATTATAATTCCTAAGATAGTGTTACATAATATTCCTCCATCCATGTGTTATCATTACAAAATCTATAAACAAAGTGTATGTAGGGAAGAAAGTTCCCTTTCACTTCTCATCCAAGAAGAAATCATCTACATTCCCTAGCTACCACATTACCTCTAGAAACCCAATCCTCAGAGGTACTTCCTGGGGAAGTATGTAGGGAGTCAATTGTGTGTGAAACACCCTTAAAACTATACAATCCTTATAGGTAAGTACATCCCCCTAGTTGTGGGAAATATTCAGATTAGGCCTCCTCTCAGGAGGCCTTGAAAAAACATGTAACTCCTTGGGGATGATAGGTACATCCACCATTAGAGCCTATCTCAATTTTTTTGAAAAAAGATTTTTAGTATCCATGTAGTTGGTCTTTTTTTCATTCCTATCTAATAGAGGGGTCCATGAATACACCAACATCTCAATACTACCCACAACCCTTGTAAGTTCCATCTCCTGACCAAAATAGTCTACACCTTTGAAAAGAAACATATGCATAAGAGTAAAAATAACCAAAATCTAACACCAAGTTTCCCAACCTTCAAGGCCACTAATCCTTTGTGAGTTTCTACAACTATATAGGTGGAAAAATTATATAAGGAATTTATGCTAATGTTTTGGATACTTGTAGCCATTTACATATGGGCCATTGGCATGCTAGAGCTAGGATCAAACCCTAGAATTTGGTAGAGGGAGTAAAATGTCTTCTAAAAATATGGTTATAAATACTTGATAGGGAGGGTCTCAACATCAAAGGGTCCCAGAGTAATCTTTCTTTTGTTTTCCACCTTCCCTGTTGATATTAAAAAATTGTTCAACACCAACACTAAAAAGTTGTGTTTTACCCTTTTGTATTCCTCCCTCAACACCTTCTCATCAATCTTAACCATGTCACTATTCCAAGTTTTCAACTTGAACACATATGAAAATTATTTCTTATTAACCCATACCAGATCCTATCCATCATGAGACCTGACAACCCTAACCAGATATTCATAGTTCTCAACAATTTCTTTGAGAAGATCGATATCTATGAACATGTTGGGTACAACTAGTTTACCCATTTCCAACCTCTAGGGGTTATAGAAAGGGATACCAACATTCCTATTTCCAATCCATCCCTAGAAAATACTCCATTTGAAGTACAACAAGGAAATATCTTTAATTATACAATAATAATTAGTGATGCCACATTTAGTTCTAGGGTAAAAGTATATACATTGTCCCTTTGGTTTCTTAGAGGTTGAAGATAGCAATTTTTTGGTTAAGTATTTTGATAGAGGTCTTATAGAAGGATTTCAATCAAAAGATTGGTATTTTGAGACATATGATTTGACATTGGGTTCCATAGTAATAGAGTTTGTGCAAACTAGGATTTACCACTCAATAAATTGCAATCTTACAGCTAGGGTATGGGTTTATGCAAGGAAATAATAGGACTAAATAGGGTAGTCATTTGAATTGAACATCAAGCCTTAAAAGAAATGCACAAAAACTAGGAACCCTAATGAGAAAATGATAGGAGCACTTACAATAAATTTTTAAACAACTAAGTAGTATAGAAATTTTAATTACTAGTTTCATGGATGCTTGAAAACCCTAATATTTTTCATTGAACAAACTTGAAAATTTTAGTGAGAACTCCTTAGAAACGTTAAATTCTTTAACATTTTGTAATTATGCTTTAGAGAAATTTTTATGGCTTTAAAACATACCAATTTGGTAGCTATGTGTCCTATCTACCATTATGGTTCACTCAAATGAACTAGAACAACTGATACAGCTCATTTCCCCTCAATATTGAAATTTGAATTTTAACCGTTGATCTCATAGTGAGATGGCCCAATAGATGGCACACATTTGGTGAAATCATTTTAAAAATATGACTACAAATGGATATCACTATTGACCAATTGAAAATTTCCATGATAAGCATTGAAACTGTCTACATGTCAACCTCCCTACTTGCCCTCTAGGTTTAAAGTGTGCACATCTTATGGAAGCGAGGAGGTAGGGAATGACTAAGATTTATTTTTTAAAAACTATAGTAACTATTGATTTGAACACCTTTATCCATTGATGCCTTCGAGCAGTGGTAGAACCCATCAAAAGGTTGGTCTAGTGTCTTATGTCCACTATCCCTCTAGCTCATTAGTTTGATTATTTTAATCTTGTGGGATGGAGGAGAACCAATAGAAAGTAGCTAATGGGACCCACCAAGAATAATAAAGGATTTTAATAAACATGTGCACTTATTACATGACTTAAAAGGGGCCGCCTTCCTAGGTTTATAATATGAATGATATTGAGTGACTATTAAAACCAAAACTTGGGGAAAGAACAAGAATTAAAGAATTTTATGACATGCATAAGAAAAGGAACAACTTATAAGGATTATATGGGTAGCAACCAAGAACACTAGGCTCAAAGGGCCAGTGAGTAAATAGACATAAAGGCATAAGATATGACTTATGAGACTAGGAACAGGTAAAACTTGGTCAACTTCAAATTAGAATGTAGGTAAAAGGAAAAGAAACATGGGGTTTTTGAGAGGCTTTATAACACACATAAAACCTAGAACGTAAGAATGACTAGAACCATAAGCCTTCTTACACATTCCAAATCAATAGAAAACCTGGATCAAAAAGACAACTAGATTTAAGCATTTTTTGGGATGCCTACATTTAGGAAATGTTATAATTTTTCTCTATAATAACAAAAAGATGACTCAAATAATTAAGGTCATTTCTTTAATTTTGAATATAATATTGACCTATCTTGCTGTCCAGTATTTTATTCACTATCTTCAAACTAAAAATAATCAATGGTCATTTATAAGTTGTCATATCACATCATGTGTTTATGTTAGGGATGTTGAACTGTTAGCTTCTATTCAAGGAATGGATTAATATTCCTTTCAACTATTTATCAAATATTGAGTGAATGGAAATGTAATAGGAATTTATAAGTAGTGTAATAAGTGTTGTTCTTTAAAAATGATGCAAAATCACATATCGAATTCAATACCATGGAATACAATATAAAATACAAAATATCACAATTTCATGGAATACAATATAAAATATCATCAACTACATTTTGGAATATGATTCATGAAGTGCAGCACAATAATATAAAATAAAATATCATGAAGTGCAATGATTCATAATTTCATTGAATACAATATAAAATATCATCAACTATAGTTTGGAAAATGATTCATGAAGTGTGGTATAAATACCTTAAAGATGATAATTCACTTCCATTTCCTAAATGGAGTCAGGGTCCTGAAACTAATGTTCAACTTGAGATAATGTAAAAGAGTCATCTTGATTTTGAGTCTAGTCTTCATTTTCTTTGGTCTACATTTCAAATTCAAAATTCATTGTGTTACTATCATTTGTCCCACTTCCACTACCAGTGCTTCTAGTACCAACATTTGGAATTGGAGTGTTGTAAAACCCTCTTCTTTGACATATGGACCTCTAGATTGTCAGTTCCCTTTCACAAGGAATTTATTTGACATTATATGTAGTTCATTTCATCCTCAAGCAATTTTTCAAATTGTTGTCTAGTTTATTTCTTAAATTTTATTTCAAAAAACCAATGAACTGAGAACTTTCTCATCCTCCACCAAACCCAATATCATTATTTGACATAAATAAGAAATTTCAAAATATTTCAAATGATATCAAACCATGTAATATTTTAGTTTGACCTAAGTTTTTCCAAGCCTTTGTTATTGATCCTGGTTCAAAGAACTTATCCATGCCCATGGAATCAAACTGGCCCATCATGATTCTCACAAATTATTACAATATTTTCTAAGATTATTTACATTTATTATTCCATCTATTGTCTCCTCATTGCATTTTACACTTTTCAAAAAGTGTCCAATCACGATATTACTTTAGCATAAAACTAGGTTGGGCTATCTTTGTTTACCCAAAATTAAGGATACACAATACCCTTAAATTGAAGTATTTCTTGTTGAGGGAATCTATCATAAATATCAATGGTAAGATATTTTGAAATTTCCTTCAAATTATCACTAACAAATTTAACAATTTCATTAAAACATCCCCTTCTAATAGGTACTTCTTTGATAGAGTTCCTCATTGTTGTATAGTGGTACATTAGTATCTCAAATCTATGTACATAGATACATAAGTTCCTACTTGCATTAAAATGTATATAATTATTAGGCTTATTCAAATATGTAATTTTTTGATAGATGAAAAAATTTGGGCTTCCAGAAGTTTCATCTAGATATAGATGATTGAGGGGCATGCATGTATGTATACATAGTTTTTTCATGGGAATTCTTCACAATATTGTTCATTTCATCTAACATGGGGAGAATACTAGGTAAACTGAAGACTGTCTCTATATCGCTTAACATATGTAAGAGGTGAGGAGCTTTTTCGACTATGTTGTGATGCTCATACATTACTCCAATCAAGGATTGATATTCTAAAAGAAATCATTGTGTTGATCCATGCAAGGAGATCCATCTAGTATCAACATTCTTGAGAAGCTTATTTCCTGTTGTTATTTCCTCAATTTTTTTTTGAAATTTCACAAAATGTTTGGGACTTCAGTAGAAGTATATGTAGAGAATGCATACTAGATTTTAATCTTTTGATACTATAGGAAAATTGCTTACAATTTTGAATGCTAAATTCATTCTATGGGCCATGTAGTGAATGCCAAGCATGTATGGTGCACAAGTAGTTTGTAACTTTGTGTAAACACCGCTCTTGTGACCTTTCATCACTGCAACTCTATCAACTCCTACACACACCAACTTTTTGGCAATTGTTAAGTCATCCATAAGTGCAATTTCATTCAAAGATTTCTTACTAGTTCAAATAGATTTTTTAATGTTGAACTTTCCTTCATTTTATGAACACAGAGAAGATGAGCTTGGAGTACATGTTGTTTTATAGTATACACATGCATATAGACACAAGAAATATTATCTACCATAGTAACTTCATCTACAGATAATGCAATGAAGTTTGAATCTTTTGCATTCTCCTTTAAATCTTTCTTTTCCACTCCATCAAGACAAATTTCCCATTCCCATCTAGCATTTGCTGACCAATGTGAGCTAGGAAAGTGAAGATCACCCAAAAAAGATAATAAATTAAAATATTTTGGGTTGTATTTCATAGGATTCCCTCTAGAAAAAACATGAAAAATAATTCATCTCAATAGTTTTTGACATATGTATTCCTTCCATTATTTTTCCAAATTGATCCTCAATTGTAGATCAACATGTAGCAAGCTTCGAAATTCTTTGCTTATGCTCTTCATATTCTACAACATACTTAACATGAAGACATTCTTCCTTTTATTTCCATTGTACGATTGATTGTTCCTCTCCATCTATGATTTTTTTTTCATAAACTTTACTGATATGTTGGGTATGTGTAGGATCATCATGGAAAAAATAGGCCCTTAAGTGGCAATAAAATCAAAAAAATAAAAGTTAGGAAACTTGACGTAAAAATTTGAATAAGTCATATATATTATTTCAAAAATATTAAATTTCATAATTTTCAAAATCATTTTGGTGAAATATCATTGGCTAAAAATACTAAGGCGATGAGAACTAATTTTGTGGAAGTGAACATAATCTTTTTGTTCTACTATTTATTAATTTTTTTTCACGTTCTAAAAATTTAAATAGTTTTAAAAATAATAATCATATTATTTTATTTGTATGAAACCAAATAAATGCACTCTTAACCAACTACTTTTATTACAAAAATTCAAAGTTTTTTCTTACTAACCATTTTCAAAAGTAATATGAAGACCACTATTTCCAGCCTTAAAATTTCACCAAGCATCCATTCTAAAAGTCATTCATTTTAACTAGATTCTACACCTAGTATATCACTTCCAGTACCTCTATCAAAATCTCCAAACAATTGATTTTATCAAATTTCATGACATATGTAAACATTGGCATAATAGTGGGCTTTAAAATGACTAGTTTTTTAATTTAATTTTTTTTCTACATATATTGTTTTGATGTTGTTAATATGTTCAAACTATTTGTGATTCAAAAAATTTAGGAGAAATATTCGAAATGCTTAGATATTTTTTACATTTTAACTTCACGTAGTATCCATAAGTATATACACATTTTGTATATTCATTCATTCCTCTCACTTTATATATAAATATACAGAGTCTATTTATTTGTAATGTATGGACCCACATATACAAATTGAATTAAATATGATTGAAAGTTTACTCTACACAATATTTAGTGTCAGATTACAGTTTAAATAGCACAGGCGAAGTAAGTGGAATATGCTAGAATAGTTTAGATGGCTTTACAAGTTTCTTTTAAATAAAAAAAATTTAGTTATTATTTCATTTTTAGTTTTTTCTAAGTATCTATAGTTTTATTTTTCTTGGCTTCATTTTTTTGGGTTAGTGTCCTTCAATTTTAGTATTGCTTGTTATTTTTTTATATAATTATTAAAGGAAGCCTATAAAATAATTTATTAGGTTAGCGCAGTTAAAAGTTGGAGATATAAGCTTTGCCTTGTTTTAGTGAGACTATGGAGGTACAATTCATAACCACCAATTTGTATTATTCTAGAAATTTATAAACATTCTAATAATGGAAATATATGAAATTAGATTTATTTTTGAAAAAGTAGATTAATATATATTTTTTTATTTGAGTAGGATGTTTATTCTTTAAGTATTCACTTCATCAACTTAACCTATTATCACTAAAGTCTCTAGATCTTGGGTGTTGCAACTTTGTTATGCAGATTAAATTGATTGGTGTTTGGGGTTACTAAAATGATTTGTGTTTCACTATAACATAGTACCCCAAGGCATCCTTCCTATGGGGAGTGGAAGGGGGCTTCAAGAGGAAGGCCCTCAAGTTATTCCCATCAATGGGAGGATGGATAGGGGAATTTTCTGTAGCATCCTCCATTTGTGCATTGTTGGGGTTGTGAAAGGGATATTGTGATATAGCTTGGACATCTAGGGAAGCTGTAATACCCCTCCGTGTCAGTTTTTTTGGACTTATGTGTAAGTTTCTGTGTGTGCTTCATTGATTAATGTGTTATTTGATTGTGTGAAAAATATAATATGTTAGTAATCATGTTTAAATAATTAATTAAATCATAAGTGATTTGCAAAGTTTTTTAAAAATATGGTTAGAAATTAAAATAATAATCAATTAAATTAAATCAAATGATTTAGAACCAAGGATCAAATTAGACTAATTTGTTAAAAACACAAGTGATATTAATAGATAAATTTATTTAATAATAATAATGAACAAAATAATCTTGAAAAGAAAATAATAAAAAGGAAGGCAATTGGAAAATGGAAAGTGAATAGTTTATTAATTAAATAAATCGTGATAAGATTTGTGGGAAGTGTAAAAGGCCTGAGAAGCTGGAAAGAAATTTCACCTATCAAGCAATTGGAAGTCGAAGAGAACTATAGAATATGAAAGATAAATAATAACTATTTGGATGTAGATGGAGGCAACCAGTCTGGGGAGATTGATAGTGGTATTCAGAAAAAGATTTGGGGAAAAACCTTGAAACAGTGGGCTTGACAAGATGGGAAGCTGAAACTTGACACCAAGTTCATAGCCATGCCAATTGATTGCATCGAGGTTTTTCATTACCTATACTTTAATTCTATTTTGGGAAAAATGTATTAGCATTTTGTGAATTGCCCCTTGTAGCAAGCAAACTTTTGTTGTGTTTTCCATTTGTCAGAATTTTGTTTGAAATTAATATTCTGCGAAGATAATATTGGTTGATATGCTAGTCATTATGCTTTGGTGCATCTTCCATCCATAATCTGTTGTAGCTTCCAATCCTTATTTTATATAGTTTCCAAGGTATACGCTTAAGTCTTCATTATTATTTCAATCTGAATGCCTTCTTAAATTCTTTCACCTTGGCCAACGCATGGAAGGTAAGGCTTCTAGATTTGGTCCATCCATTTGTTCCTCGTAGAAATCACCCTCTACTTGGATGTTATGTGTCATGAGAAAAAATCCACTTTCTGTTGAACGTATGAGGGTTATTGACTAATCTTTTCCTTTAGATTTCAAACATTTCAATGCATAGAGACTGAATCCCTGAATCTGTCCTTCCAGCGACTCACTTGAACATGGTAGGGTGTATAGATTTAAATAAACTCCCTATTTTTATTATCAAATCCCAAATGTTATACGCAAGACTGAAAATGGCTTCTCACATTTTTGCAACCGTAACCATCTCAAACTTGGAGGAAGCTTGGTTCGTCTGTCTTCTCTGATGCCGTCAATGAGCAGATTGTTCAAGTGAAGAAATTGAGGACCAGTGAATAGATTATTTAATTCTCTTGGTCTGTGCAATGTTTCAATCCTTTGCCAATTACCTCCGTCCAGTCGAAGCTGAGGGAAATTGATGTTATTGGATACATTGTTTAGATGAGCTCCTTCGCATAGTCTGGTAATCTAAATTTATATCATCTCCCTGATACCGTTGTCAACCTATCATAGCTGTAGCTAGAAAATTAAATAAGCTCTCTGATTTCAGTATTAGCCTATCTTAAGCGTGCACTTTTGAAAACATAATAGGAAGTTTTAATCTCTCTATTTCCATTGTTAATCTATTGCAGCAGATGTATTTGATTTTAAGTTGTATTTTTCACATGCTTCTGTATTTATGTAATGTTATTAATTAAGTCTTTTACTACAAAGGAGAATTAGTTATTAAGTGAATAAGTTGGTCTAAGTTGAAAGAAAAAAGTTGTCTATATTATTAGGTAATATTATTTTTGAGAAAAAAAAAATTACTTATCTATCTGATCTTAATAAATAAAAATAAGTGTGGAGGCTAAGACTAGGTAATAGGGAAATAAAGTTATGTGTCCTTTCTAATGTAGGTATGTGGATATCGGTAGATCAATGAGTCTTTCTCCTTTTTATTATATAAAGTTTTATCTTAGGTATGTTTATCGTTATGTTATGGTATATTTTAGTTAGGAATGATACCTCTATTAGGATGGAATAAATGAGTTATAATTCAAATGATATAAATGGGGGGATCAGTGCTATCATCCACATCTCTTGACCTCAGACTAAAAGAATTGTGGTCATATAAGGGTAGAAGTGTTAATTGATCTTTATGTAGATATTTGTGATAATTGTGGGGTATGGTGATTATACTAGGTAATAACGTTATAGGTGATATTTTATCTAGTTAAGTTAGTGCCCTTAGTTTAAAGTATATTTTCATATAATAACATCATCGTATTCTAATTTTGTGTCGTGGAGATTATTACTATTAAGTCAATATTTTGAATAAATTGTGTTGTAGAGAACATGAAATGGGATTTATTTCTATTAGTCCTTAGTAAAACTTATACGATGACTTATAATTATTGTATTATGGAGGAAGTATGTATTGGAACTTCTTTTGTTGTATGAACTACATCTTGTTAAGCAAATGTATAAATTGTATTTGAAATTTGACATTCTTTAGTGAATTAGCATTGAATGTATATGTATGTTTAAGGGTTAATTTGATGTTTCCAATTAGATGTGTCCTCCTTTACATTTCCTTGGTTGTTCAAAAATTATTTTTATTCCGTTGGGTTTGTGTCGATTTATGAGTGATTTGATGGACCTTTCATTGTGAAATTTCCTTGAGTTTGCATGAGTTGGGAATCCTCTTTAATTTAAATTGTATTGTTATTCGTTTAACCCTTCGTGGTGAATTCTTGAGTTGTGGGGGTCTTATTAATTATTTTTGTGATGGAATTTATTGGATACTTATGCGATGCTTGGTTGTGATAAGTTTATGCTTCTTATGGAATGCGATCTTCCCACTTTTATTATTTTGATTATATTGTTGTCATGGTTGTTAATTTTGACAAAGGTCATTTGTTTACCAACTGTATGGGTATCTTGTTGCATGCTTGTACCTCTATTGTTGAAGGTTTGTTTCTGGATGGTTCCATGTTGATGTGAATTCCTTTGGAGATTAGTTTTGATTCAAGGAATCCTTTGTCATTTAATTTATGTTGCTATTCAATGGGAACCCATATGTTTTCTATTGTTCTTTACCCTAAGTGGTAAATCGGTTAATGTTTTCATTGTCATGATTGATGGTTCTGTTTGAGTTGTTAGTGAGACAAATTGAAAAGTTCTTTGAGTTATGGGTTTCCCTCGGATTTCCGGTTTAGTTTGTATCGAAGATTGTTGATGTTGTTTGAATGGAGTTGTTGATCTTATTTTGATGTATTCTCTTATTATATTTGAATCGCAATTAGTGCTTGTGACCTTGCAATTATGGTTGTCAGTTCTTTGTTAGGGAACCCTAGTGTAAACTTTTTGATAATCTTCTAGAGGCTTGAGATGATTGTCAGTTGATGTTCTCTCTTTATGTACTCTTGGCATGACAAGATATTGGTATCATTATTTTGAAAGGGTTGTACGAGAATTGTTGAGACTCTGATTTTGTACTTGTTAGCGAGATGGGTAGTGCCTCACATGCTTTTATGTTGTAATTCTTTGTTCAAGTTATGATGGTACAACCCTTGATTGTTCTTGGTTTCTTGGTTTTAGTTTGATGTTGTTGGGTCTCTAGGGAGAGTGACTCCTCGTGGGGGCCGGCGCCCCACATAAGGAGAAGAGCACAGGAGAACCGACGAGTGAGTTAGTAATCAAGTGAGAACCTAATAATTAACTTAGGTATGCCTCATCTTCATTAGTGCTTCCACAAACTAATGGAAGGCTGAGAAGGCCGTGGTTGGCAAGGTTATAACCTCGTCTTCATGAGGGGTCTACGGCTCCGCATGAGCTACCCTATGGTGTCGGCGCCTCAAGTAGGAGGAAGGGCCAGGAGATCCATAGATGGGGGCTGACGCCTCAGTTTGGAGGAAGGGCTAGGAGAACCCATGTAGGCTATGCGATGACACTCTCCCCTAGTTGCCCATGTGTTTTACTTTATTGTGTTCCTCTGGAAGTAGGTTGTGGGAGTTGGTTTAGATTGTGGTTGAATGGACTTATATCAATTTTTGGAGTATTGTCTTAATTCATCTTTGGTGTACTTTGTGGTCTTGTATGATCTCATTGATATTTATGACCTTGTACTCTTATGGTACTGTGATATGATGTTATTGTATTATTTAATTGCAATTTGGAATTGTATTATGTTTGTTATTTCAGTTTGATTTGGAAGTGTTTCATGATCATTCTTTGATTACTTGTGTACTGGTTATTACTTTGATTTATGTGATGAGATTTATGACTTTAAGTTATTTTAATGACTCTTGGATGTTGTTGATTATGTCATTGTAATCCTTGAGTTTTATGACACCTTTTTATGTAGTTGAGTCTTGTGGTTCTATATTTGGATGTTCTTGGTTGAAGATTCTTTCTTGTTAGCTCCTAGCACGGGGGGTGGGTCTTCGGACTCACATGGTCGGGTGGAACGTGCTAAGCACCCCATTGGGTCCCCGGTCGAGGATCGAGAGGTGTGGATTGGTGCTGTTGCAATGACTCCAGAGTTGTATTTGTCTTGGAGTCAGTTATGATATGTATTCATTGTATCATGATTATTGTTGTACGGTTTCCATGCATATTGGAACACTTTTGTATCATTGTACTTCTTTAACATTGTACTGTAATGTAATGTTAAACTCAGTGTGGATATTGGCCATGGCAGTTGTTATTCATTGTGTTGAGTTAATTATGTATATGTTATACTTACTCAGATGGTTCCTTATCAATGATTTTCATGTATGTGTTATAATTGTTAATGTTTAATTTGTTATGGATTATATCTTTGGATTTTATTCTTTATTTTCATTGTGCGGATCTCAGTCTCTTAATGACTCCTCGTGTACCCCAAGGGATGTATGTGTTAATGAATCTACTTAAATGAAATTCATGTTATGATTTAATGTGTATTACATGTATGTTATGTTTATTTATTTTTTAAAAAAAATTGTGCTGTAATTATTGTTTAATTGTCCTTTGGGGTTCACACGGCGGGGCGTTACAACATGGTATCAGAGTATAGGTTCATACACTTTGCACTATGTGTGCTCACTATGTAACCTTGCGCTTAGACCCCTGAGTCTTGAGTTTCACTTTTCTTTTGTCATTGTTGTGAACTTGAATTTCTTCTGTTAGATGGTGTCAGGTCGATGGTGCAGGAAACTGATGGGAAAGGATAGGACCCTCGGTGTAGTGCGCAATGCACCGATATACTTCCTGTCAGGGATGCTCTATGGACCCTTGAGTTTTAGTGTGATGTGTTTCTTGGTGATGTGTTTTGTGTGTGTGAATATGTCAAGTGTGTGTGAAATTTGCAATTTTGTTGTCTTTGAGTGATGAATTATGTTTTCTTGAATTTGCGAAGGTGTAAAATCTTACCCTTTTTATTGAAATTGATGTGATTTTGGTGTTGAATAATGGGTAAAGTGGAGTTCTTTGTGTGAAAATTATGAGTTTTAACAAAAAATTAAGGTTTTGTGAATAATTATTCTATGATTTTTAGCAGAATATAGTATCTTGAGGCTAAGATGCAACTTGAATTATTGGTACTAATGTGCAATGCTCTATGGTAGCTTTTGATTTACAGGAAGTGGGCTTCAGAAAGCATAGTGATGAAGGTAATGTAATTGTAATATGCAGGTATAGATACTTATAAAGTCTAGTCGTAATTCATTTTGATATAGTAGATGAATTAGGTTTATGGTTAGTATCCTTATACGAGTATTTTCTAACTAATTACGAGAAAATTGTTTATGAGTTACTAGGAATGTTTTGATTACTAGGTGTGGTTTGGTGGGAGGGACAGTGTGGTATCACTCACTTGCGAGTGCCCTACTATGCTGAGAGTTCCTCTCATGATGTATTTGTGATATATATATATATATGTATTGTGCACAACGTTTGTTTGCATGCAGGATTGTAGGAACTAAGTCTTGATTCCACCTGCATTGTCAGGACAGGGCGAGCATTATATACACCCAATGGGTTTGATGTTGAACATAGGCGCTGGCAAGAAAGTTTCCCCAACCTAGTTCGTCATTTGTCCTGGTGTTTGACCAAATTGGTCTGGTTACAACCCTGCCACCACCTTTGTTTTGGTATCATTTCTTTATTTTTGGATTGTTTAATTTTCTTGGCTTACTTGATGATGTTTAATCGATGTTTTAATTTATGGTGTTGATGTGCTTATGATTATTGATATTGTTGTGTTACCATGTTTATGATTGAGCTTGACTTCCAAGAGTAAGTCGATGTCTAAGGGGGGAGGATGTAATACGCCTCCGTGTCGGTTGTTTTGGACTTATGTGTAAGTTTCTATATGTGCTTCATAAATTAATGTGTTATTTGATTTTCTGAACAATATAATATGTTAGTAATCATGTTTAAATAATTAATTAAATCATAAGTGATTTGCAAAGTTTTTTTAAAATATGATTAGAAATTAAAATAATAATCAATTAAATTAAATCAAATGATTTAGAACCAAGGATCAAATTAGACTAATTTGTTAAAAACACAAGTGATATTAATAGATAAATTGATTTAATAATAATAATGAACAAAATAATCTTGAAAAGAAAATAATAAAAAGGAAGGCAATTGGAAAATGGAAAGTGAAAAGTTTATTAATTAAATAAATCGTGATAAGATTTGTGGGAAGTGTAAAAGGCCTGAGAAGCTAGAAAGAAACTTCACCTATCAAGCAATTAGAAGTCAAAGAGAACTATAGAATATGAAAGATAAATAATAAATATTTGGATGTAGATGGAGGCAACTAGTCTGGGGAGATTGATAGTGGTATTCAGAAAAAGATTTGGGGAAAAACCTTGAAACAGTGGGCTTGACAAGATGGGAAGCTGAAACTCGACACAAAGTTCATAGTCGTGCCAATTGATTGCATCCAGGTTTTTCACTACCTATACTTTAATTCTGTTTTGGGAAAAATGTATTAGCATTTTGTGAATTGCCTCTTGTAGCAAGCAAACTTTCGTTGTGTTTTCCATTTGTCAGAATTTTGTTTGAAATTAATATTCTGTGAAGATAATATTGGTTGATATGCTAGTCATTACGCTTTGGTGCATCTTCCATCCATAATCTGTTGTAGCTTCCAATCCTTATTTTATACAGTTTCCAAGGTATATGCTTAAGTCTTCATTATTATGTCAATCTGAATGCCTTCTTAATTTCTTTCACCTTGGCCAACGCATGGAAGGTAAGGCTTCTAGATTTGGTCCATCCATTTGTTCCTCGTAGAAAACACCCTCTAGTTGGATGTTATGCGTCATGAGAAAAAATCCACTTTTTGTTGAACGCATGAGGGTTATTGACTAATCTTTTCCTTTGGATTTCAAACATTTCAATGCATAGAGACTGAATCCCTGAATCTATCCTTCCAGTGGCTCACTTGAACATGGTAGGGTGTATAGATTTAAATAAACTCCCTGTTTTTATTATCAAATCCCAAATGTTATCCACAAGACTGAAAATGGCTTCTCACATTTTTGCAATCGTAACCATCTCAAACTTGGAGGAAGCTTGGTTCGTGTGTCTTCTCTGATGTCGTCAATGAGCAGATTGTTCAAGTGAAGAAATTGAGGACCAGTGAGCAGATTATTTAATTCTCTTGGTCTGCGCAATGTTTTAAGCCTTTTCCAATTACCTCCGTCCAGTCGAAGCTGAGGGAAATTGATGTTATTGGATACAGTGTTTAGATGAGCTCCTTCGCATAGTTTGGTAATCTAAATTTATATAATATCCCTGATACCGTTGTCAACCTATCACAGCTACAGCTAGAAAATTAAATAAGCTCTCTGATTTCAGTATTAGCCTGTCTTAAGCGTGCGCTTTTGAAAACATAATAGGAAGTTTTAATCTCTCTGTTTCCATTGTTAATCTATCGCAGCAGATGTATTTGATTTTAAGTTGTATTATTCACATGCTTCTATATTTATGTAATGTTAGTAATTAAGTCTTTTACTACAAAGGAGAATTAGTTATTAAGCGAATAAGTTGGTCTAAGTTGAAAGAAAAAAGTTGTCTATATTATTAGGTAATATTATTTTTGAGAAATTTTTTTTTACTTATCTATCTGATCTTAATAAATAAAAATAAGTGTGGATGCTAAGACTAGGTAATAGGGAAATAAAGTTATGTGTCCTTTCTAATGTAGGTATGTGGATATAGGTAGATCAATGAGTCTTTCTCCTTTTTATTATATAAAGTTTTATCTTAGGTACGCTTATCGTTATGTTATGGTATATTTTAGTTAGGAATGATACCTCTATTAGGATGGAATAAATGAGTTATAATTCAAATGATATAAATGGGGGGATTAGTGCTATCATCCACATCTCTTGACCTCAGACTAAAAGAATTGTGGTCATATAAGGGTAGAAGTGTTAATTGATCTTTATGTACATATTTGTGATAATTGTGGGGCATGGTGATTATACTAGGTAATAACATTATAGGTGATATTTTATCTAGTTAAGTTAGTGCCCTTAGTTTAAAGTATATTTTCATATAATAACATCGTCGTATTCTAATTTTGTGTCGTGGAGATTATTACTATTAAGTCAATATTTTGAATAAATTTGTGTTGTAGAGAACATGAAATGGGATTTATTTCTATTAGTCCTTAGTAAAACTTATACGATGACTTATAATTATTGTATTATTGAGGAAGTATGTATTGGAACTCTTTTGTTGTATGAACTACATCTTGTTAAGCAAATGTATAAATTGTATTTGAAATTTGACGTTCTTTAGTGAATTAGCATTGAATGTATATGTATGTTTAAGGGTTAATTTGATGTTTCCAATTGGATGTGTCCTCCTTTACGTTTCCTTGGTTGTTCAAAAATGATTTTTATTCCATTGGGTTTGTGTCGATTTATGAGTGATTTGATAGACCTTTCATTGTGAAATTTCCTTGAGTTTGCGTGAGTTGGGAATCCTCTTTAATTTAAATTGTATTGTTATTCATTTAACCCTTCGTGGTGAATTCTTGAGTTGTGGGGGTCTTATTAATTGTTTTTGTGATGGAATTTATTGGATACTTATGTGATGCTTGGTTGTGATAGGTTTATGCTTCTTATGGAATGCGGTCTTACCACTTTTATTATTTTGATTATATTGTTTTCATGGTTGTTAATTTTGACAAAGGTTATTTGTTTACCAACTGTATGGGTATCTTGTTGCATGTTTGTACCTCTATTGTTGAAGGTTTGTTTCTGGATGGTTCCATGTTGATGTGAATGCCTTTGGAGATTAGTTTTGATTCAAGGAATCCTTTATCATTTAATTTATGTTGCTATTCAATGGGAACCCATATGTTTTCTATTGTTCTTTACCTTAAGTGGTAAATCGGTTAATGTTTTCATTGTCATGATTGATGGTTCTGTTTGAGTTGTTAGTGAGACAAATTGAAAAGTTATTTGAGTTATGGGTTTCCCTTGGATTTTCGGTTTAGTTTGTATCGAAGATTGTTGATGTTGTTTGAATGGAGTTGTTGATCTTATTTTGATGTATTCTCTTATTATATTTGAATCGTAATTAGTGCTTGTGACCTTGCAATTATGGTTGTCAGTTCTTTGTTAGGGAACCCTAGTGTAAACTTTTTGAGAATCTTCTAGAGGCTTGAGATGATTGTCAGTTGATGTTCTCTCTTTATATACTCTTGGCATGACAAGATATTGGTATCATTATTTTGAAAGGGTTGTATGAGAATTGTTGAGACTCTGATTTTGTACTTGTTAGCGAGATGGGTAATGCCTCGCACGCTTTTATGTTGTAATTCTTTGTTCAAG
Source organism: Sequoia sempervirens (assembly GCA_007258455.2). Classification (NCBI taxonomy): domain Eukaryota; kingdom Viridiplantae; phylum Streptophyta; class Pinopsida; order Cupressales; family Cupressaceae; genus Sequoia; species Sequoia sempervirens. The sequence continues at coordinate 93,783 of VDFB02339497.1, read as the reverse complement.
TTATGATGGTACAACCCTTGATTGTTCTTGGTTTCTTGGTTTTAGTTTGATGTTGTTGGGTCTCTAGGGAGAGTGGCTCCTCATGGGGGTGAACACCCCGCGTAAGGGGAAGAGAACAGGAGAACCGACGAGTGAGTTAGTAATCAAGTGAAAACCTAATAATTAACTTAGGTGGGTTGGGTAGTAATATCATTACAAGATTAAAAAAAATGGATGCCTCATCTTCATTAGTGCTTTCACAGACTAATGGAAGGCTAAGAAGGCCGTGGTTGGCAAGGTCATAACCTCATCTTCATGAGGGGTCTACGGCTCCGCATGAGCTACCCTATGGTGTCGGTGCCTCAAGTAGGAGGAAGGGCCAGGAGATCCATAGATGGGGACTGGCGCCTCAGTTTGGAGGAAGTGCCAAGAGAACCCATGTAGGCTATGCGATGACACTCTCCCCTAGTTGCCCATGTGTTTTACTTTATTGTGTTCCTCTAGAAGTAGGTTGTGGGAGTTGGTTTAGATTTTGGTTGAATGGACTTATATCAATTTTTGGAGTATTGTCTTAATTCATCTTTGGTGTACTTTGTGGTCTTGTATGATCTCATTGATATTTATGACCTTGTACTCTTATGGTACTGTGATATGATGTTATTGTATTATTTAATTGCAATTTGGAATTGTATTATGTTTGTTATTTCAATTTGATTTGGAAGTGTTTCATGATCATTCTTTGATTACTTGTTTACTGGTTATTACTTTGATTTATGTGATGAGATTTATGACTTTAAGTTATTTTAATGACTCTTGGATGTTGTTGATTATGTCATTGTAATCCTTGAGTTTTATGACACCTTTTTATGTAGTTGAGTCTTGTGGTTCTGTATTTGGATGTTCTTAGTTGAAGATTCTTTCTTGTCAGCTCCTAGCATGGGGGGTGGGTCTTCGGACTCACATGGTTGGGTGGAATGTGCTAAGCACCCTATTGGGTCCCCGATCGAGGATCGAGAGGTGTGGATTGGTGCTGTTGCAATGACTCCAGAGTTGTATTTGTCTTGGAGCTAGTTATGATATGTTGTATTCATTGTATCATGATTATTGTTGTATGGTTTCCATGCATATTGGAACACTTTTGTATCATTGTACTTCTTAAACATTGTACTATAATGTAATGTTAAACTCGGTGTGGATATTGGCCATGGTAGTTGTTATTCATTGTGTTGAGTTAATTATGTATATGTTATACTTGCTCAGATGGTTCCTTATCAATGATTTTCATGTATGTGTTATAATTGTTAATGTTTAATTTGTTATGGATTATATCTTTGGATTTTATTCTTTATTGTCATTGTGCGGATCTCAGTCTCGTAATGACTCCTCGTGTACCCCAAGGGATGTATGTGTTAATGAATCTGCTTAAATGAAATTCATGTTATGATTTAATGTGTATTACATGTATGTTATGTTTATTTAAAAAAAAAAAAATTGTGCTGTAATTATTGTTTAATTGTCCTTTGGGGTTCACACGATGGGGCGTTACAGAAGCCCACATAAGAAAAAAGGAAAAAAAGAAAAAATAGTGGAGATTTATCTGTCAGAAAAAGTGACTTCTCTTATTTTTTTTACTATTTTAAGTTTAAGAGATTTTCCACAATGTACCATATTGTCAAGTCATCATAATATGCATACATTTTTTCTGTATATCACTATCATACAACTTATTATGTTTAAATAATAAATTAAGTGTTAAAATACTTATTGATTCATTCGATATTTATATAAGTACAGATTTGATTATTATAAAAAGAGGGATATAAAAAAAATAATAATATGGATGACATTTTTATGTGATGCATTTTTGTTGATATCATTTATCTAAATTATTTTTATGATCACTAATTTCAAATATCTAAGAATCCTAAATTAGAATAAATTTGATCAAGTGACTATTTTGACTCTCACTAAATCTTGTCTATTATTCCACTTTTTAATTATTTACTTGATATTTATCTTCTCATAAACCAATGTACTTTTGTTGTAGCACAAGTTGAATTTAAGAAAATGATAATGTTATGTACCCAATTCTACTTTTTGTTAGCTATTATTTCAAATGGTACCATAAACATTATAAGTTTTCCTTAGATACCTTCAATAAAGAGATGTGCATACTTTTTAATTCATCCAACTAATTCTTAAAGTAAGGTAATTTTAACACATGAATATGATGGTAGCAATTGCTATTTGTAAATATTTGTATGTTATTATGACCACTCATTAGAAGGAAATTTCACAATATTTGTAGAAGGAATGAACTATCTATTTAATTTTCCCACCTTAAAGTGGTGCTATGGAGATAATAAAGAAATTTAACTTTTCTCTTATTTTATAATATTTTTATGGGTAAAAAATATGTTTTCTTGTGGGTTCATTCCAAGTGACCTACCAAATCCCTTTCATAGTCCATCTTTTAGAATTTTTTTACTAAGTTATGATAGTTCAAGTATATTTTTTAGTTTATTATTTATTCTCATCCTAAGTGGATCTTAGTGACCTTAAAGTGATTTACACTTTACACTAAATTTCCTATGTATTTTTTGTCATTTTCTTCCTTGTTAAAGAATTTTTCTTCTCTTTTAGGATAAAAATACTTTACTAAGGTTTTCTAAATTTTCTCATAATCTACATTTCTTTTTAGCTAAGTAAAATTATCTAAGGGTGAAAATAGTCAAATGAGTATATTAGCTCCAATATCTAAGAATTATATAACTTCAAGATATATCTATAAGATTCAACATACTTAGTGGTATATCTAAGGATATGATAAAATATTTTTTTATCTTAACATCATTTAAATTGAACTCATAATTTGTGATGCATATTAAGCTTCTAACCCTATAATAACCATAGAATGTTATCATGCAGATGTTTCAAGGATAAAAGAATGGTTTATCAGTGTGGTCTTAATTCTCATTGTTAATTCTTGATAAGTTTTAGCTCACACTATGTATAACTAGATGTTGTGTGTAGTTACATCCAATGATGAGCTGATAGGCAGAGGGGAAGTACAAATTCCAAGGATGTGTACAAACATAGCAGCAATTAGAGGGTGGGATGCTAAGAACAATTTGAGAGAGAGCATATGAAGGTTACATATCTACACATAGTGAATGATAAGCTATATTTTAAGAATTATTTGGAAAATTGATTTTGTTGTGTTTCATCTTATTACCCCTATGTGTAGATATATATGTATGTCATAGCATATTCAAACAAGATTGATACATACAAAGACATTGTTGGAATGATAAGATATATCTTAAGTGTTATATGGAACATTAATGCTAGAATTGTGGTTGTGTTGCAAGAACATAGAGTGTAAGCTAATGAAATTCAATCTACATCCAATTATAACAAGGTATGTAATCGCTAGGCATAGTAACACCTAAGAGACATCAAGTGAACAAATTTGAAAATCCTTATGGCATAATTTATAAAAAAATTATGATACCCTAATGCTAAGATAGTAGGGCATACAAAAAGGTACTGATACATGTAGATTATCTCAAAAGGATAATAGAATAATCTGAAAGCTTAGAATATTATTGGTTTGGAATAGTACATAAAAATGTTAAATAAGTATATTTACATAAGTCATGCACAACCATAACAATAAAGAGATAATTGAATCCATAGGATTCTATTGATGTTAATCAAAAAGTAGATTGATACAAAAAAATTGAAAGTACATTTTCTTTTTAATTTCTAAATCTGACTTTACATGTGATCATAATATACCATGAGAGATCACATATAAAAAAAATTGGTGTAAGATTAAAAAATAGATAAATGTTTAATATTACACTTAATATACAACCTATGAAACATTTGAATCTTGTCTACATCTTATGTTAGAAACATATAGATCTACACATAGGAAACATAAAATGAAACACAACAAAATGAGACCTACTCTCCACCCTACCATATTGGGTCATGGACCTTACGAGCTCTCACCAAACCCCCGAGCAAGAACATACATCGTCCACCACTTTGAGCAATGGTGAAATCAATGTTCCTTATTACACTTAACATAGAGCCTACCAGGATCTAATTTTTTATTAGACCATTGTGATTGGTAGGCAATATCTAAATTAGGAAATACAAAGAGTTCTATAATTTATAACAAATAATATGCAATGCACTTGTAATAGAAGGGATGAAATAAATAAAATGTAGGTATACCTTGTGCACACAATAGAATGCAATATGAACACAACAAAAGAAGGTATGCTCTCCACCCTATTATATTGGGTCATACAGCCTCATGGGTCTCACCAAGCACCTAAGAAAAAAAAGAAATCCACCACTTTGATCAATGGTGAAAGCAATGTTTTGGCACCTACTAACTTCATAGAAGATCTAATGGAATCAAAACATCCATGAAGCAAGATTGTTTGGCTTGAGTATGTTCTAAAAAATGAAAGAAAAATGTGAATTTTAGTGCAATGAACATGTGCCATTGGTAGACAATATCCGAATCAGGAAATATAAATAGTTGTATAATTTATAACAAATAATATGAAATGCACCTATAATAGAAGGGAGAAATTAAATAAAATGTAGGCATACCTTGTGCACACAAAAAAATATGAAATGATCTCCACCCTACCATATTGGGTCATCGAGACTCATTGGCTCTCACCAAACCCCCAAGAAAAAACATAAATTGTCGACCACTTTGATAAATGGTGAAAGAAATTCTTTGGCACCTGAGAATTTACTTGAGTTGAAATCAATGTTATATTTTTTTAAGAAATTGAGATGCATTTGTGAAATAAGAGATGGAATAAAGGATATATAGCCTTACCTTGTATATAAATAGAATGTAGTCGTAGCTCATACACCATTCCAAACATGTGATCATAAATCTATTAAGCATTATGGAGATCTATGGTTATAGGTGAGAACGTTTGCAATCTAAAATGGTTTGACTCAAATATAGTTACACAAAAGGAAAATGTGAAGTTTAGTGAGATGAACATGTTTCATTGGTAACCAATATCTAAATTACGAAATTTAAATTGTTATATAATTTTTAATATAACAAAAAATATGTAATAAACCTACAATAGAAGAGATCAAATAAAGAAGATGCAGGAATACCTTGTGTAAAGGGCATGATGCAATATGACTATGATTACATATCATATATAAAAATGACAAGTGAATTTAGAAATGGTGGAAATTCTATATGCATGGAAATGAAGAGAGAAAAGAGAAGCACTATAGTTACCATAAAGAATAGCAACATTTCATGATGATGAAAATGAACACAATTTTTGGAGGTGATCCTCTTCGTTCATTCATAGTGCATTAAATTTGTTGGAATGTATCCTAAAGTATATAGAAAAAGAGAAAGGCGGATCTATGCATATTTCTGAAGAACCCAGTTCAAGTGAAGAATTGAGTTGAAGTGAAGAAATTATTATTACACCTTGTTTAGATACTGATAGAATTTCAGCTAAGCATCAATATGCTCGAAATTGAAATCTATGTGTGCATTTCACTTTAATTGGGTTCTTCACTTTGAATGTTGATTGTAAGTAATTTGACATATAGACATGTCTACATATAAACTTTTTTGGTGAAAGATTAAAAAATAGAGCATCTTGTCACCATGTAATCAATGTTGAGATAATTTTTTAATATTACACTTAATATGCAACCTATCAAACATATGAATGTTGTCTACATCTAATATTTGAAACATACAAATCTGCACATATGAAATATAAAATGAAACACAACAAAATGAGGCCTATTCTCCACCCTAGACCATATTAAATCATGGAGCCTCATGTGCTCTCACCAAACCCTCGAGCAAGAACATACATCATCCACCACTTTGATCAATTGGGAAATCAATGTTCCTTATTACACTTAATATACAACCTATCATTATAACAACTCCTTTTGAGGCTGAAAGAAATAATAACTAAAAAGGTGAATTTAAGTTTAGATACCTATATATTAATGCATTTTTTTTTTCAAACAGATATACAAGTATTGCATTCCTTGGATGCATTTATAGGGATATGTTTCTTGGATATATATAGACACAAAAATCAATGTGTGGAAATGTATGTATGTGGAATTACATGTAGACAATAGGTAGCAGATGGGCAATAAAAGGTCCCATGACAACTAAAATGGATATACACCATTACAATAAACAAGGATGTGAGGCCCAAGTATTTAGCTTTGACATTATTGAGAGTGAGCGGAAAGAAATACAAACCACTTGTTTTGTGTTTCTTGCATGAGGGATGGTTGCTAAAGCAATACAAATGTCTTGGTGATGCCACTATTGATTGGAGTGATGGACAATGGATTTTCCCTATGTGCTAATATGTATGTATGTCATAGTAGATGCAAAGAACATTGATACATATTGATGCCTATGTTGATTTTATTGGGACATTCTTGCAATGATAAGTTGTATTTTATGTGTTATATGGAACATTGATGCAACCATTGACCACAATGCTGAAAAATGCAATGTGCAGATTTGGATGTATGTCATAGTGGATGTAAAACCCATTTATACATACTAGCACATTCTTGGAATGATATTTTTTATTTTGTGTGTTATACAGAACATTGATGCCACCATTTTTCACAGTGATGGATAATGTATTTCCCCTATGTGCAGATATATATGTATTTCATAGTATATGAAAATTCCATTTATACATATTGATCCCTATGTTTATTTTTTTGGTACATTCTTGGAATGATAAACTATATTTTTAAGTGTTATATGGAAGATTGATTCTTGAAAAAATGGGAAAAGAATTATCACAACCAACATTTTTGTATTGCTTTTGCAACCATCATCCCATGTAGAAAACACAAAATAACCTCCAACCACCTTCATAGAAATTCCATATTGGATAATTGTACTAGCACCTTTATAGAAGCTTTCCCTCCTTACATACATTCACTATGTTTTTCAAGGTTTTAAATGGCAGGTGTTACTTACAATTGGTTGGTTATTTTGGAAGAACATAGACTGTAAGCTAATGAAAGATAGTCTACATCCAAGTACAAGAAGGCATGTAATAGCCAGGCATAGTAACACTTGACAGAGATCAATTGATCACATGTAAAAATCCTCATAGCATCATTAATAACCATTTTATGATACCATTACACTAATACATTAGGGTATAGATAAGGTTGAGATAGATATTTGGCTACATGTAATTTCACACATGTTGTGGATGTTGTTTCCCCACCTTCTTTTTGCAAAAAGAACTTGAAAATCCTAATCCTGAGAAAATTACTTCACACAAGAACTCACATCACATGTTTTAGTTAACAAAAGAAATTTGAATAAATGCACAATGTTGGTCTCCAACACGAAAACTACAATTGTCAATTCAAACATATATACCCATTTTTTTGTCAGATAGTATGAAAAATTTCAATGAATAGAAAAAGGTCTTAGAGATACCAAGTATTAATTAATTTCTCTGGAGAAGTTTAAGTATAGATGTACAAAAAAAAAAGAAACTACCTCATGAAAAGAATGAACATAGGAAGGAGTATATATGAATGTTCTCCACATCTAATTTTACATACATACATATCTACACATAGGGATGAATGTTGGTCGTGTCTTGCAAAATATGGGAAAAGAATTATCAAAACCGACACTTTTGTATTGCTTTTGTAACCATTTCCCCATGCAAAAAAGAAAAAAATAACCTCCAACCACCTATCGCTCACAACTTTGATAGAAGGGAAAGCTAGAGAACAACACCGAACAATGGATGATCAAAAATTGTGTAGGATTTTGCTATGGTTTCAAACATTTTTGTAATGCCTCTCATGTTTTGTAATGCCCCGCCATGAAACCCAAGAGGAAGTTGCAATTCACTACTTAAACGTACCAATTTTTTTTTTTTTTTTAATTACAAATAACATGTAAGGTGAATACATATTGCCAACAACCTCTAAGGCCGCGAGACAAAGATTACTTAAAAACTCAACATCAAATAACATTAACATAAACTGAAACACTAAGAACTTAAGGAAATGAGATACCATACATTCCATACAAGATAAATTACAACAAGGGTAATAAATACATCAAGATTCCAATTAACATTTAAACAACAAGATTACATCACTTATTCCCCGAATGAGGTAAATCCAAAACTCATAATTACGATTACAATTTCCACCTTGATACAAATGAGGGGTAATAGAATACAATGAGAACTAAAATAACAAGGCAAGAGAAGAAACTAATTCCCATGAGCTCTCCAGCTAGAAATCACGAACACACGAACATGAAGAAGAACCAACGGACTCAAGATGCACGCCACCCGACCACGTGGAACCCAAACGCCCCACTCCCTCTATGTTAGGAGATAGTAACCAGGATTTCCTAGACAAGAACATGCACCTCTAGACACAAGCTAGCACACTGAACTGAAACAAGAACAAAATTCACATTACTTAACACAATGGTTACAATGCTTCCAGAGTACAAAATTGAGTACCATCACTGTACAAAATAAACTCACGGTACAACACCATACCGACTGCTGTTATAGGAGGAGTGTCATCGCAAAGGCTGCATGGGATCTCCTAGCAAGTCTTCCTAGGTCCCGGCCCCCCTCTAGGGATATCTTGGAAACCTCAACCGACTTCTGGCCCCACATGCACACCAGAGCGGAATCGATTATCTCTCGTAAAGACGAGATAACGATCTTGCCATTCCAGGCCTTCCTGACTCATCTCAAGTCTCGTAAAAGCCCTTGAGCCAATGAGTGAGGCTAAATTATCTTATTAATGTTCAAAGCTACTCTCTCCCTAGTAAGTTAATTTAATTTTCACTTAATTAACTAACTCTCACACGAGTTATACTGGAACCACTTTGGGCCTAGCGCTTGTTTGAAAGCCACTCCCCTATCGACAACACAGAACTCAACCACATGCCAAGGGTAGACAATCCACTAACACTTATCACAATAATCCAACACCTCAACAGGTAACACATCCCTACGGATGTACAAAACTTGAAACCAAAATGTGCACTACCCAAGGCTAACACAAGGTTGACTACATAACAACAACAACCCACAAAACAACTGTTAACTCGACTCAACCATGAATCACAAGGTCACACAACCCGTTCCAAGGGACTAGGTAACCCCTTGAGCTTAACTTACACAAAATCCAAGATAGCCAAAGCAAAACATAAGAGACATAACATCATCTCAAGAAAACACTGCTGGAAGACTTACATGATCAACAAGAAATGACTTACAGTCTACCATCATAAAAACTCACGTAAACCACCCATAACAAATAAATGAACCCATATCATTAAGATTCTCAAAAAATTCACTCTCATTCGACAACATCGAAGGCGAACAATTAAACACTGAAAACATTTCAGACAAATAGGTAAGCTAATGTTCGGATTTCCTAAATCCATTCAAACACAGATTTCATGACTTGCGTTTATCCAATCAATTGATCCCATTTCTTTTCATGACATTGAACTATTTAAAGAACAGATCATTTACTCTAAATTTCATAACCATATTCATAATCAAAACACTTTAATAATGTAGCTATCTGGTTAAAATTTAAATCAACCATTCTCTCTAAGTTTCATGATCACATACCATAGATAAATCACTTGGTTAATAAATCATTTAGGTTAACTAATAAGTTCATCCTTGACTTTCAGTTCCACAATCATATTATATAATTAAACATCTAGAAAAATAAACAAAATATGCCATTTAAATAATAGCTAGAAATCACTTCTTTGAAATTTACGATAATATACTGAAATATCAATTTTCGCAATCATAATAATCACAAGATCATTTAGGAGTTCCTGTTTAACATTTAACATTATTTAAATATACCAAATAAATAATATTTTATTTGCAATAAAATAATTTATATCACTTTAAATTTAAATTCCCATTAATTAAAATATATCAAATAAAACAATATTTTATTTTCTGATTAATTCATACTTTTAAATTCTCATGAATAACATAAAATATATTTGATTTAAACAACTATTACTTTAACAAACCGTTAAAACACCCATTAATTAAAAAAATATCAAATAATATATATATATATATTTTTAACTTATAACAAGATTCATTTGATTCAATATATATATAAATATATTATATTTTATATAATATATAATATTAAATATTATATATAATATATAAAATATAATATAATAATATATATAAAACAAAATTTAAATTCAAAAAAAACAAATCAAAGTTTTATTCACAAAGGGCACGCAACCCTGCCTCCTGCCGGGCGGCGGTGGCTATGTGCAAAGCACACACCACCGCCTCCCTGTGGGCGGCGGTGGCTGTGTGCAAAGCACATAGCCCGCCTCCCTGCGGGCGGTAGTGGCTGTGTGCAAAGCACATAGCCCGCCCCCCCGCCAGGCGGCGACGGCTGTGTGCAAACACACAGCCCACGCCTCCCTGTCGGGCGGCGACCGCGGCAGCGGCAGCGGTGGGGTGGGGTGTGACCTCCCACCTCACCAAAAACAATTTTTATATTAATTTAATTTCCTACATTTTTTCTAAAATGAAAATACAGAGGTTTTTTGGGTTTTACCCAAATTTTAAAAAAATAATTCAAACCCAAAACAAGAAAATAGAACTTATTTCAAAACAAGGAAATGGGTTTTCAAAATCAAGTTTCAACATTGAGTTTTCTTTTTTTGGATTTTCTTTCCATTTCCACATCCATTTACAATTTTGCAAATTGAAAAGCTTTTCCATGAATTTTATTGAATCTAAAACTATGTTTTAATCATTCAAATGAGCAAGAAGAGGAAGGGAGAAAAGGTATAACCTTATGTTTTCTCCAAAATTTGCAAGCTTCCACCATGGAGATTTCCAAGCACTCCTTCAACTTCACCATCTTAGCCTCCTCCAAGCCTCTCCACCCAAATTTCCAAACCAAGAATCCATGGAGGATTGAAAGAAAAACCCTAACTAAAAATATATCCTTTTTCCAAACTTTCCAAATTCAAATTCAAATTCAACTTCTAATTCAAATTCAAATTCTAATTAAATTCCAATCCAAAATACAAACTCACTTTCAAATTCAACTCAATTCAATTTCAAATTCCTATTCAACTCTTCACAAATATCTTTCCCCAAAATAGTCAACTATTTCAGAAAATATCCTTTCTACCCCAAAGTCTTTGCATAAGAAAACATTTGAATTTTTAATAACTTTAAACAATTTTCTAATTCCAATTTGAATTCAAAATATTTTAGCATTTTATTTTCAACAAAAGAATTAAATCTTTTACACTTTTAATTCATAGGGATAGTTTAATTAATTCACACAATTAATTCAAATTATCAATAAAATAAATCTAATTCAAAATTAGATTATTTTATTAATTCAATTAAATTAATTAATTAATCACTAATTTTCCAACATCTCAATAAGACAAAACATTCATCATTTATAATTTCCAAAAGCTATTTAATCACTTTTAGCTTGCAACTAAACACATTTAATCATTAATTAGACTATGCAAGTCATTTAATAAACTTTAAACTTGAAATTAAATAAACACTCGAGGGGAACTGACCAAGTTAAAACAACTGACCCCGATGACAAACCAACAACATGCTATGACTAGGGTGACGACCTGGTTCAGAAACCCTAGCTACTATCTCCCAATTAATTTCCGTTGGTCAATGGACACGCTCAGACCTAGAAACCAGGTGGAGTCGATGTCATGTACCTGCCAACCTGCAACAAAGAGCATGTCGAACGTGCATATATACATAATATGATCAGACACACTGTGAAGAGGAAATCTCAGAATCGTAGGGCACTCGCAAGCGAGTGATACAACCCTGTCCCCTTCACCAATACAATATGACTAACTGACAAAGCTAACATTATTAACATAATCAAAGCATAAAGCATCATTAATTCACATGTTAACATGATTGAAGCATAACATAGGAAAACATTGCCTGATTAACAGAGCACAAAAAAGGAGGGGTGTTACATCCTCCCCCCCCTAGGGTCAAGCTTACTCCTGGAAGCCTACAAGTTCCCCTATTACAAACTCCATAAGACCACACAAAAAAATCAATATCATTACGAGTTTACTCCAGACAAGGTATGCAACATTATCACTTCAACATTCGTTTACCATTTTTCATTTTGAAACTAGGTACAATAATCTAACATCAACATGATTTCTTAAAACTTAACAATAAAGTTGGGGACTATAGGCCTCACCAACAACATATGCACCTATAATGCATTTATCTTTAACATGCAACTGTTTCACTAATTCCTTTTCTCTAAACTTTTATTTGCTGCAAAAATAATTTTCTATTCACATTATACGTTTCCATGATTATGAATGCAACTTGGGGACTTAGGTCCTTTACCCAAGGCTTGATCTTAATAAAACAACTGCCATGAACACATAAACATTTCCTCATAAATTTGAGTTTCAATACATCACACACTCAAGTACAAGCATATTCGTTATACCAATGAGAAGAGAGGGAAGGAGAGAGGAGAATTTATAGTTCTAACATAAGTACTATTGCAAACATAGTCTCATCATCATACAAGCACTTTCACACAAGTGCATCGATCAAAAGAGCGTCTGCACAAACTCTATGAACTAACAACATGTTCATTCATTTTCCTATCACTATATTTCATAATTTCCACAAAATATAACATGCAAAAACAACTTCAAAACCACATAGGATCAATCAAGCAATCACTTGCACAATGAGGTAAAGCACAAGAAAACATGCATCAGATTCTCACATGGAGAAGGAAACAACAAAACTCCAAAAGAGAGTCCACACCCATGGAACACACTACAACCACACTCAAGAACCACTCAAGGGTCTCAACCCTTTACACAATGAAAGAGCCAAGCAACAAGAAGGAAGCCAAACAAAACACACCTCTTGGTAGGCTTGTGAGCCTAACCCTCACAAAGCATTCAACAAAAGACGTGCAAGGGTGGGAACAATGACAAAACTGATTGTCGTCCACCACACACAACACCTCACAATCACACACTACACAATCGTCCATAATGCACTCTTCCAATAGAAAGGATATCGGTGCATTGCGCACTACATCGAGGATCCTATCCTTTCCACTAGTTTCCTGCACCATTGGACCTATGCCACCTAACGACAACTTTAGGCAAACAAGATAAATCAACCCAAAAAGGAAAACAAAACAAAAGAGAAAAACATTTAGGTCAATACAATGGACTCATAGAGCCAAGAGTATACACCTACACCACTTACAACACGATGGGTCTGACATAATCCCAAAGTTCCCAGTGTCTAAACCTGGCTCTGATACCATGTGTAATGCCCTGCCACGCAACCCTAGAGGAAGTTGCAATTCACTACTTAAACGTATCATTTTTTTTATTTTTTTTTTGTTTAAGTACAAATAACATGTAAGGTGAATACATATTGCCAACAACCTCTAAGGCTGCGAGACAAAGATTACTTAAAAACCCAACATCAAATAACATTAACATAAACTAAAACACTAAGCACTTAAGGAAATGAGATAACATACATTCCATACAAGATAAATTACAACAAGGGTAATAAATACCTCAAGATTCCAATTAACATTTAAACAACAAGATTACATCACTCATTCCCCGAATGAGGTAAATCCGAAACTCATAATTACGATTACAATTTCCACCTTGATACAAATGAGGGGAAATAGAATACAATGAGAACTAAAAGAACAAGGCAAGAGAAGAAACTGATTCCCATGAGCTCTCCACCTGGAAATCACAAACACACGAACATGAAGAAGAACCAACGGACTCAAGATGCATGCCACCCAACCACGTGGAACCCAAAGGCCCCACTCCCTCCGTGCTAGGAGATAGTAACCAAGATTTCCTAGACAAGACCATGCACCTCTAGACACAAGCTAGCACACTGAACTGAAACAAGAACAAAATTCACATTACTTAACACAACGGTTATAATGCTTCTAGAGTACAAAATCGAGTACCATCACTATACAAAATAAACTCACGGTACAACACCATACCGATTGCTGTCATAGGAGGAGTGTCATCGCAAAGGCTGCATGGGATCTCCTGGCAAGTGTTCCTAGGTCTCGGCCCCCCTCTAGGGATATCCTAGAAACCTCAATCGACTTTCGGCCCCACATGCACACTAGAGCGGAATCGATTATCTCTCATAAAGACGAGATAATGATCTTGCCATTCCAAGCCTTCTCAACTCATCTCAAGTCTCGTACAAGCCCTTGAGCCAATGAGCGAGGCTAAATTAAATTATTAATGTTCAAAGCTACTCTCTCCCTAGTAAGTTAATTTAATTTTCACTTAATTAACTGACTCTCACACGAGTTATCCTGGAACCACTTTGGGCTCGGCACTTGTTTGAAAGCCACTCCCCTATCGACAACACAAAAATCAACCACATGCCAAGGGTAGACAATGCACTAACACTTATCACAATAATCCAACACCTCAACAGGTAACACATCCCTACGGATGTACAAAACTTGAAACCAAAACGTGCACTACCCAAGACTAACACAAGGTTGACTACATAACAACAACCCACAAAGCAACTATTAACTCGACTCAACTATGAATCACAAGGTCACACAACCCATTCCAAGGGACCAGGTAACCCCTTGAGCTTAACTTACACAAAATCCAAGATAGCCAAAGAAAAACATAAGAGACATAACATCATCTCAAGAAAACACTGCTGGAAGACTTACATGATCAACAAGAAATGACTTACAGTCTACCATCATAAAAACTCACATAAACCACCCATAACAAATAAATGAACCCATATCAAGAAGATTCTCAAAACATTCACTCTCATTCGACAACATCGAAGGTGAACAATTAAACACTGAAAACATTTCAGACAAATAGGTAAGCTAATGTTCGGATTTCCTAAATCCATTCAAACACAGATTTCATGACTTTCGTTTATCCAATCAATTGATCCCATTTCTTTTCATGACATTGAACTATTTAAAGAATAGATCATTTACTCTAAATTTCATAACCATATTCATAATCAAAACACTTTAATAATGTAGCTATCTGGTTAAAATTTAAATCAACCATTCTCTCTAAGTTTCATGATCACATACCATAGATAAATCACTTGGTTAATAAATCATTTAGGTTAACTAATAAGTTCATCCTTTACTTTCAGTTCCACAATCATATTATATAATTAAACATCTAGAAAAATAAACAAAATATGCCATTTAAATAATAGCTGGAAATCACTTCTTTGAAATTTATGATAATATACTGAAATATCAATTTTTGCAATCATAATAATCACAAGATCATTTAGGAGTTCCCGTTTAACATTTAACATTATTTAAATATACCAAATAAATAATATTTTATTTGCAATAAAATAATTTATATCACTTTAAATTTAAATTCCCATTAATTAAAATATATCAAATAAAACAATATTTTATTTTCCGATTAATTCATACTTTTAAATTCTCATGAATAACATAAAATATATTTGATTTAAACAACTATTACTTTAACAAACAGTTAAAACACCCATTAATTAAAAAAATATCAAATAATATATATATATATATATATATATATATATATATTTAACTTATACCAAGATTCATTTGATTCAATATATATATAAATATATTATATTTTATATAATATATAATATAAATATTATATATAATATATAAAATATAATATAATAATATATATAAAACAAAATTAAATTCATAAAAAAAACAAATCGAAGTTTTATTCACAAAGGGCACGCAGCCTTGCCTCCCGCGGGATGGCTGTGTGCAAAAAAACACCGCCGCCTCCTGCGGGCGGCGGTGGCTGTGTGCAGCACCAACTTGCCTCCCATTGTGTGCAAGCACAGCCCATGGCCGGGCGGTGACGGCTATGTCTGAACACCCACGCCTCTGTTGGGACTGCGGCGGCAATGGTGGGGTGGGTTTGACCTCCTACCTCACCAAAAACAATTTTATATTAATTTAATTTCCTGCATTTTTTCTAAAATGAAAATACAAAGGTTTTGGGTTTTACCCAAATTTAAAAAAATAATTCAAACCCAAAACAAGAAAATAAAACTTATTTCAAAACAAGGAAATGGGTTTTCAAAATCAAGTTTCAACATTGAGTTTTCTGTTTTTGGATTTTCTTTCCATTTCCAAATCCATTTACAATTTTGCAAATTGAAAATCTTTTCCATGAATTTTATTGAATCTAAAACTATGTTTTAATCATTCAAATGAGCAAGAAGAGGAAGGGAGAAAAGGTAGAACCTTATGTTTTCTCCAAAATTTGCAAGCTTCCACCATGGAGATTTCCAGGCACTCCTTCAACTTCACCATCTTAGCCTCCTCCAAGCCTCTCCACCCAAATTTCCAAACCAAGAATCCATGGAGGATTGAAAGAAAAACCCTAACTAAAAATATATCCTTTTTCCAAACTTTCCAAATTCAAATTCAAATTCAACTTCTAATTCAAATTCAAATTCTAATTAAATTCCAATCCAAAATACAAACTCACTTTCAAATTCAACTCAATTCAATTTCAAATTCCTATTCAACTCTTCACAAATATCTTTCCCCAAAATAGTCAACTATTTCAGAAAATATCCTTTCTACCCCAAAGTCTTTGCATAAGAAAACATTTGAATTTTTAATAACTTTAAACAATTTTCTAATTCCAATTTGAATTCAAAATATTTTAGCATTTTATTTTCAACAAAAGAATTAAATCTTTTACACTTTTAATTCATAGGGATAGTTTAATTAATTCACACAATTAATTCAAATTATCAATAAAATAAATCTAATTCAAAATTAGATTATTTTATTAATTCAATTAAATTAATTAATTAATCACCAATTTTCCAACATCTCAATAAGACAAAACATTCATCATTTATAATTTCCAAAAACTATTTAATCACTTTTAGCTTGCAACTAAACACATTTAATCATTAATTAGACTACGCAAGTCATTTAATAAACTTTAAACTTGAAATTAAATAAACACTCGAGGGGAACTGACCAAGTTAAAACAACTGACCCCGACGACAAACCAACAACATGCTATGACTAGGGTGACGACCTGGTTCGGAAACCCTAGCTACTATCTCCCAATTAATTTCCGTTGGGCAATGGACATGCTCAGACCTGGAAACCAGGTGGATTCGATGTCATGTACCTGCCAACCTGCAACAAAGAGCATGTCGAATGTGCATATATACATAATATGATCAGACACACTGTGAAGAGGAAATCTCAGAATCGTAGGGCACTCGCAAGCGAGTGATACAACCCCGTCCCCTTCACCAATACAATATGACTAACTGACAAAGCTAACATTATTAACATAATCAAAGCATAAAGCATCATTAATTCACATGTTAACATGATTGAAGCATAACATAGGAAAACATTGCCTGATTAACAGAGCACAAAAAAGGAGGGGTGTTACATGTTTTTTGTACTTGATACTTCTATGGTTTTGATTGATGCTTTGTGACTGTGATTGTTATTACTCATTGTCTGGTGTGTGTGGATGCATAGTTTAGATGAATGCTACATCTGACATTATGATTATGATTTATGATAATTTATGTGGCATTTAGATTATTTGATTATGCCATGGTTTTTCCTTAGTATTATATATTTCGATGTTATAATTCTATGATGATGTTAATTAGATTCAGTATTATATTGTGATGCAGTAGATAAGTAATCATGTTATCATATGATCAGTTAGTTTAGAAATTTTATATTTCACCATTGATATTGTAACTATTAGAATAGATGTGGTGAGAGGACAATGTGGCACCACTTGTTTACGAGTGTCCTGCTACGCTGCAATTCCTCTTCATGAAATGATGTTTTCAATTATATATATACATGTGCTACTTGATGGTTATTTGTATGTAGGATTTCCAAGAATAAGTCTCGATTCCACCTACTTCGGCAAGACAAGGTGAGAATTAAAATTAACCAACAAGTAAAATGTTGAAAAAGGGAGTTGATTTGGAAGTATCCCCATCCTAAGTCCTAAGTTGTGTTGTCATTTATTGTGTCATGACTAAGGTTTTGTCATTGTTGTTGTGTAGTTTGATTGTTGAGTATTTATTTTATTTATGATTATTGTTTATTTAATTAATCTCATTTTATAAGATAATTAATTAATATTGTCTTGTTACTTGATTTTATTGCGAGTTAGTAAAATGTTAAATTTAAATATATTGTAAATTAAAAGTGATTTAATTAATTAAAAGTGTAAATAATTATTTTAAATTAATATTGATGAGGATAATTAAATATTATATTTTTATTAATAGTAAATTAGGAAATCTTGTGTGGATAATGTCTTGAGGAAATAAATTACTTTTAATTAAAATTAGTAGATAATTTTGTGCTTTTAAAAGTTGAAAAAAGGACCAATGAGAAAGGGAGGATTTTTGAGGAAAAGTGGAAGAGCTTTATTTATTTTGATTTATTATTTTTATGGAAAAGGATTCACTCAGAGGGGAGTTTTTCTGTTGTTTTGGGGTTTGTAAAATAAAAGAGAAGAAAAAGAAAAATAGCTTTGTCTGTGCTTCTGGGTAAAATAATTGTTTGAAGAAAACTTAGATTCGAAAAGAGAGTTGCAGGAGGAAATTGAAAGGAGGCTACAGAAGGGATTCTTCATCAAATGAAGGACTCCAGGTTTTCTTCTGTTATTTATTATTATTTTATTATTTTATAAACAAAATTTGGCTTATTGTGCTTAAAAGAAATTCGTTGAAAGAATTTCTATGATTTGAAAACCTGTTTGTATTAAAACTCTTGAAACTTATGTAGAAAACTTTAATAGAACCCTTTTTGAAATCCTTCAATATAGTTTAGTAGTGGAATGTATTGTTTTGAAATATAAACCATTTTTGATTGAAGGTCAAAATTACATGTCAGATCTATCTAGAGTTTATTGAAAAATCTTTTGAAATTCTTCATAAAACTTCTTATGTAGAAAACTTTAATAGAACCCTTTTCGAAATCCTTCAATATAGTTTAGTAGTGGAATGTATTGTTTTGAAATATAAACCATTTTTCATTGAAGGTCGAAATTACATGTCAGATCTATCTTGAGTTTATTGAAAAATATTTTGAAATTCTTCATAAAACTTATATGGTGGAAACAATTGTTTTGAAAAGAAAAATTCTTTTTATTTATTGGTTGGGTTCATATGTACAGATTTATTTTAGGTATGTTGGGAAAAAAATTATTTATATAATTTATTTTGAATCTCTTGATGAAAATATATCTATAATTTTTTGGTTCTTAAAATATATATATATATATATATTTCGGATTTCGAATGCTAGGTATAAAATAAATTATGTATTTTAGTTATGTTTTCTTTCGAAGTTGAATTCGTATTTCATTTTAAATGAGAAATATATAAAAAAATATATTAAAAAAGAAATTTAATTAAAATTAAAATTAAAAAAATAAATAAATAGGGGTGGGAGGTTGGCCAAAGTCATACCCTCCCACGACCCTGCTATGGTGACAGTGTGTAGTCACCATTGCTGCCTACAACAGCTGAGGCTGTTGGGTGCAGTCCGTGGGGACTATGGCCTCCCCACAGGGGGAGGTACATAGTACCTCCCGCTTGTGTGGAGGTTCAGCCTTTTAAAGTTTATTTTGTTTGGTTTTTTTTAATTGCTTTTATTTAATTCATTTTTTATGTGTTATTTTGATTTTAACTTTATATATATATATGTATATATATGTGTATATTTATAGGTGTATATATAATTATATTATAATTTTCAAAATATGATATTTATTTAAGGTTTTATTAAATGATTATTGTATTTATATATATGTGTTTTATTTATATATATATATATATATATATATATAAATACACATAAAATTTTATATATAAGTATATGTATATAATGGTATATATATGTAGTTTGTTGAATATTCTTCAAACATGAAATTAATATGATAATTTTTAAGATGATTGCAATGTTATAATGTAGTTGTGCAAACTATAAATAAATTATGTGCTTTAAATTGAATTGAGCTTTCTCGAGTTATTGATTTATGAAGTTGGTGAAATTAATTGTGCTTATAGTTTGTTTGGCATTGATCTATGATTTATGCACTTTCGAGATTATTTTTTTGTTTAAATTGATTTTCCTTTATTTGGGTTTGGGTCATGTAGGAAACCCTAGAGTTGATGTATCTTGTTATAGGAGCTTAAGTTGTTGTTTAGGACTTCTAGAGGTGGGCATACTATGATTTATATTTGAGCTTGTAATTTGATGGTTGTTCTTATGTTTTGGTTTTGGTGGTGACGTCAATGTGTATTTGGATTGTACCATTTTTGAATGTTAAACATATGATTTTGGGCAAGATGATTATGCCTCACAAAATATCCATGTGATTGGTTCAGTACTTCTTGTGATACAATCCTACTGTGTGGGGTATTTATGTGCTTTAGTGTCTAGAGAGAGTGGCTCTGGTGGGGGTTCGACACACAAAGGGGTTGTCAGGGTAACCCACCTAGAGTTAGAGTAATCAGTGATAACCTAACCAATTAATCATGGGTGGGGTTTAAACATTAACAAGATAATTGTGATGCCTCATCTGCCTGTTAGTGTTATCATAGACTAAAGGGGACCAAGAAGGCTATGGTTGGCAAGATTGTGGCCTGGTCTTCATAAAAGTTTAATGATTCCGGATGAGTAACCCTATGGAGGAGTGCCTTGAAATAGGATTTCAGGAGAACCATAGATGGAGGCGACACCTTGAATTAGGTTGTCTTGATAATCCATATAGAGATGGGGGTGGCACCTTGTGATAGGTTGTATGGATAATTCATGTTAAGCCATGCGATGAAACTCTCCTCTAAACATTCCATTTGTGTTGTTTTTTTTATTGAAATCCTTTGGAAGTTATCTTTGATATTATGTCTTGAGTTACTGCTATATCATCTGTAAAGTGATTTAATGTTATGTTTCAAAATTGGTCTGTTGTTATGTCCTTTGGTGATTTATTATGGTTTAGTTTCTATGTGGTCTTTTGATGTTATGTTATCTGGTATGGAGTTATTTTTGTGTGTACTGTTGATGTGTTTCATCAGGGATCCTTCCATGTTAACTCCTAGCAAGGGGGTGGTTGGGTGGAATGTGCTTTGCACCCTGTTGGGTTCCCTTTAGTTGCAGTTGTTTCTTTTACTGCAGGGTTTTGGCAGATGTTGTTGATCAAGTGTTCTTATGTACCAGATGGATGTTTTTACTCTAGATATACTTTACTTATTGATGTATCATTTCCCATGTGTGTTGGGAAGACCTAGATATAATTTTTTTATGTGTACATTATGTTGTAATATCATATTGATGTAATATATATTCAGGCCTCGTAATAATTGAGAACTATCTTTTGTAGCTATTGATTATGTTGTGTGGTATCTGTCGAAATATGTAACATTTTATATCTTTATAATTTCATTTATTATCATATATATATATGGTATCAATATGGTTATTGTTAATGGATATTTTAAATGATGATGTGAGAATGAATGGTTTTACGTAATTGTTTAGTTATTGTTTAATCTATTATCTTGTTATGGGTTAGTGTAGTAATGTCCTCGTGTACCCCAAGGGAGTTAGTTGTGCAATTTAGTACATTGCTATGTTGGAATACTTAACTAAGTTGTTATGTTCTTTTTTTTTTTTTTAAAGTTGTTGCGTCTTTATTAGTTCCTTTGGGGTTTGCACGACGGTGCGTTACAGCATGGTATCAGAGCCAAGGTTGCAAACACTGGGGCCTCTGGGTAGTTTGTGTCTATTAGGTAACCTTTGCATTTGACTCTTGATCTCGAAAGGGTTCAACAGTGACCTAACATTGAGGTGTTGGTAGCATGGGAGGATGCCTCCCATATTAGGGAATCTTATTTATTTTTATTTATTCATATTTAATGGCTTCCAAGAGTAATCCATGTCCTAGGGGGGAGGATGTAATACCACTCATGTTGTTTGGACTTGATACTTCTATGGTTTTGATTGATGCTTTGTTACTGTTATTGTTATTACTTATTGCCTGGTGTGTGTGGATTCATAGTTTAGATGACTACTACATTTGACATTGTGATTATGATTTATGATAATTTATGTGGCATTTAGATTGTTTGATTATGCAATGGTTTTTCCTTAGTATTATATATGTCGATGTTATGATTCTAGGATGATGTTAATTGGATTCAATATTATATTATGATGCAGTAGGTAAGTAATCATGTCATCATATGATAAGTTAGTTTAGAAATGTTATTTCATCATTAATATTGTAACTATTAGAATAGATGTGGTGAGAGGACAATGTGGCACCGCTAGTTTATGAGTGTCTTGCTACGCTGCAATTTCTTTTCACAAAATGATGTTTTTGATTATATATATACATGTGTTACTTGATGATTATTTGTATGCAGGATTTGTAGGAATAAGTCTTGATTCCACCTGCTTTAGTAGGACAGGGCGAGCATTAAAATTAACCAATGGGTAAAATGTTGATAAAGGGAGTTGATTTGGAAGTATCCCCATCCCAAGTCCATTATCCTATTGTGAGTTGTGTCATGACTGAGGTTTTGTCATTGTCGTTGTGTAGTTTGATTGTTGAGTATTTATTTTATTTATGATTAGTGTTTATTTAAGTAATCTTATTTTATAAGCTAATTTAATTAATATTGTCTTGTTACTTGAGTTAATTGTGAGTTAGTAAAATTTTAAATTTAAATATATTGTAAATTAAAAGTGATTTAATTAATTAAAAGTGTAAATAATTCTTTTAAATTAATATTGATGAGGATAATTAAATATTATCTTTTTATTAATATTAAATTAGAAAATCTTGTGTGGATAATGTCTTGAGAAAATAAATTATTTTTAATTAAAATTAGTAGATAAGTTTTTGCTTTTAAAAGCTAGAAAAAGGACCAATGAGAAAGGGAGGATTTTTGAGGAAAAGCATAAGAGCTTTATTTATTTTGATTTATTATTTTTATGGAAAATGATTCACTCAAAGGGGAGTTTTTCTGTTGTTTTGGGTTCTATAAAATAAAATAAAAGAAAAAGAAAAATAGCTTTGTCTATGTACGGGTAAAAATAATTGTTTGAAGAAAAGTTAGATTCGAAAGAGAGCTCTGGAATCGAAAAGGAGGCTACAAAGGATTCTTCATCGAGATGAAGGACTCTAGGTTTTCTTAGGTATTTATTATTATTTTATTATTTTATATAAACAAAATCTAGCTTATTGTGCTTAAAAATAAATTAAGTTGAAACAAGTTTTGTGATTTGAAAACCTTTTTGTGTATTAAAACTCTTGAAACTTATGTAGAAAACTTTAATAGAACCCTTTTCGAAATCCTTCAATATAGTTTAGTAGTGGAATGTATTGTTTTGAAATATAAACCATTTTTCATTGAAGGTCGAAATTACATGTCAGATCTATCTTGAGTTTATTGAAAAATATTTTGAAATTCTTCATAAAACTTATATGGTGGAAACAATTGTTTTGAAAAGAAAAATTCTTTTTATTTATTGGTTGGGTTCATATGTACAGATTTATTTTAGGTATGTTGGGAAAAAAATTATTTATATAATTTATTTTGAATCTCTTGATGAAAATATATCTATAATTTTTTGGTTCTTAAAATATATATATATATATATATTTCGGATTTCGAATGCTAGGTATAAAATAAATTATGTATTTTAGTTATGTTTTCTTTCGAAGTTGAATTCGTATTTCATTTTAAATGAGAAATATATAAAAAAATATATTAAAAAAGAAATTTAATTAAAATTAAAATTAAAAAAATAAATAAATAGGGGTGGGAGGTTGGCCAAAGTCATACCCTCCCACGACCCTGCTATGGTGACAGTGTGTAGTCACCATTGCTGCCTACAACAGCTGAGGCTGTTGGGTGCAGTCCGTGGGGACTATGGCCTCCCCACAGGGGGAGGTACATAGTACCTCCCGCTTGTGTGGAGGTTCAGCCTTTTAAAGTTTATTTTGTTTGGTTTTTTTTAATTGCTTTTATTTAATTCATTTTTTATGTGTTATTTTGATTTTAACTTTATATATATATATGTATATATATGTGTATATTTATAGGTGTATATATAATTATATTATAATTTTCAAAATATGATATTTATTTAAGGTTTTATTAAATGATTATTGTATTTATATATATGTGTTTTATTTATATATATATAAGTATATGTATATAATAGTATATATATAGTTAGTTGAATATGCTTTGCACATGAAATTAATATGATAATTTTTAGATGATTGCAATGTTATAATGTAGTTGTTACCAAGCTATAAATAAATAATGTGCTTTGAATTGAATCAAGCGTTCTCTCAAAGTTTATTGATTTATGAAGTTAGTGAAATTAATTGTGCTTGTAGTTTGTTTGGCGTTGATCTATGGTTGCCGCACAAGGATTATTCTTTGTTTAAATTGATTTTCCTTAATTAGGGTTTGGGTCATGCTTAGGAAGCCTAGAGTTGATGTATCTTATTATAGGAGCTTAAGTTGTCGTTTAGGACTTCGAGAGGTGGGCATCTTGTGATTTATATTTGAGCTTGTAATTTGATGGTTGTTCTTATGTTTTGGTTTTGGTGGTGAGGAATTGATATATTTGGATTGTACCATTTTGTGAATGTTAAGCAGTATGATTTTGGGTGAGATGGATATGCCTCACAAAAGATCGATGTGATTGGTTCAATACTTCTTGTGATACAATCCTATTGTGTGGGGTATTTATGTGCTTTAGTGTGTAGAGAGAGTGGCTCTAGTGGGGGTCCAGCACACAAAGGGGTTGTCAGGGTAACCCACCTAGAGTTAGAGTTAATAGTGATAACCTAACTAATTAATCATTTGTGGGGTTTAAACATTAAAAAGATATTTTTGATGCCTAGTCTACCTGTTAGTGTTATCATAGACTATAGGGGACCAAGAAGGTCGTGGTTGGCAAGATCGTTGCCTTGTCTTCATGAAAGGTTAACGATTCCGCATGAGTAACCCTATGGAGTGGCACCTTGAAATAGGCTATTAGGAGAACCATAGATGGAGGCGGCACCTTGAACTAGGTTGTCTAGATAATCCATATAGAGATGGAGGCATCACCTTGTGATAGGTTGTCTAGATAATTCATGTTAAGCCATGCAATGACACTCTCCTCTAAACATTCCATTTGTGTTGTTTGTTTTTATTGAAGTCCTCTGGAAGTCATCTTTGATATTATGTCTTGAGATTTATTGATTATGTGTCTTTTGTGAGTTACTATTTGTAACATCTGTAAAGTGATTTAATGTTATATTTCAAAAGTGGTCTGTTGTTATGCCGTTTGGTGATTTATCGTGGTTTAGTTTCTATGTGGTCTTTTGATGTTATGTTATCTAGTATGGAGTTAGTTTTGTGTGTACTGTTGATGTGCTTGGTCGGGGATCCTTCCTTGTTAACTCCCAACATGGGGGTGGTTGGGTTGAATGTGCTTCGCACCCCATTGGGTTCCCTTTAGTTGCAGTTGTTTCTTTTATTGCAAGGTTTTGGAAGATGTTGTTGATCTAGTGTTTTTATGTACCAGATGGATGTTTTTACTTCAGATGTAATTTACTTATTGATGTATCATCTCCCACGTGTGTTGGGAAGACCTAGAAGTAGTTTTTTTATATGTACATTATGTTGTAATATCATATTGATGTAATGTATATTCAGGCTTTGTAATCATTGAGAACTATCTTTTGTAGCTATTGATTATGTTGTGTGGTATCTGTCAAAATATGTAACATTTTATATCTTTATAATTTTATTTATTGTCATATGTATATATGGTATCAATATGGTTATTGTTAATGGATATTTTAAGTGATGATGTGAGAATGAATGGTTTTACGTAATTGTTTAGTTATTGTTTAATCTATTATCTTGTTATGGGTTAGTGTAGTAATGTCCTCGTGTACCCCAAGGGAGTTAGTCGTGCAATTTAGTACATTTCTATGTTGGAATACTTAAGTAAGTTATTATGTTATTTTAAAAAAAAAAGTTGTTGCATCTTTATTAGTTCCTTTGGGGTTTGCACGGTGGGGTGTTACAGTTTTAAATGGTAGGTGTTATTACAACCATTACCATTTCATAGAAACCATACAAAAATTTATGTTGATGCCAACCAGTGTTTAATTTCACTAGATTTCTTTATCCATGCACCAAGAAACCCACCATTTTTTCCACAACTGGTAGTTGGACACTTGAAGGTTTTAAAATGGAGACGTAGGCCTTCTCTATCGGTGTGCCAAATGATTATGATTAAAAATTCAAAAATATCCATCACCTTTTTCTTGACCAAGAGCCCAGTTTTGAGTTGAAAATTTGATTTATGGTTTCCATGTAATGGCGATAGATGGAAAGCAATAACAATTTCTGCATGTACATTTACAAAGAAAAGTCTATATAGGTATATATGCATCTAAAGTTTATATGGAAAAAACACACATATATAGCCATAGGTGGACTTTCCAATAGAGAAATCACCAAGGGAGAAAAAGAAATAAACATCACTTGGCACATGTTGGCATATCAATATCACTTTTCTGCATCTGATTTCACATATTTACATATCTACACATAGTCATGAATGTTTTCCATGTCTAACCTCACAAACATACATATATGTGCATAGAGAAAGTAAACTGGAATACAACAAAAGAAGGCCTACTCTCCACCCTACCATATTAGGTGATGGAGCCTCATAGGTTCTCACCAAACCCCTAAGCAAGAACATACACTGTACACCACTCTGATGAATGGTGAAATCAATGTTTCTTATTAGGCTTATTATAAACCCTATTATTGTAAGAATTCCTTTTTGAGGATGAAATAAAAAACAACTATCTTCCCAAAACAATATACATGGGGAGGAGTATATATTTTCTACATCTAATTTCACATACATATATATCTTCACATAGGAAAAGGAAAATTAAACACAACAAAAGAAGCATATACTTTTTGTGGCTATATATCTCCAAGCAATAGATTCCTATATATGCATCGAACACATGCAATAAATAATTATGTAGTTCAAAAAAAAAATGCAATGATATATTTGTATGTGGAGGTAGATACAAATATATATGCATTGTTGATTGTTGTTCAACAACTTAAAAATTGCGAAGGCTGATGAAAATTCTAAGAAAAATTCACACATATAGCCTATCAGCTAAAAGTTTCCATATATAGGCAATGGTTTCAAAGTAATAAAATAGTCCAATGGCAAAATTGTTTCATATATTATTTCCATATAGTGCCAAAGGCCACAATAATATTTAGCGTTCTAAAGTCACCAAAGCAATTGAATAGTTTATGTTATTTTCCATAAGGCATTGTTGACTGTTGTTCTATAGCTTCAACTATTATCATGATTGTGAGCAACCATTGTGACAAGGGTTTTTGTAAACAACATAAATACATATCCACACCTAAACTTTTCAATACATGTGAGAAGAAATATAGATAAGTTTAAATGTAGATATATGTGTATGTTTCCTGAGCAGAGGAAATCAACATCACTTGGCATAAATTGTCACAACAACATTGTTTCATGTATGGGTTCCATCTATTGGTGATGGTTGCAATAATAACTTTCATTTAAAACTTACCAAAGTATTTGAGTACTTTATGTTATTTTTAATAAGGAATTGTTCAGTGTTGGGATGTAGATTGAGCTACACATCATACATAGATATCCACACCTATATTGGTCAATGCATGTCATAATATATATATATGTATAAGTTTAAATGTAATTACATGTATCACCAAGTATAAATTTAGATATATATGTGTGTTGTGTGCATCTTCATTTAGAAACATATATATGTGGCATGGATTTATGTATGGAGAGCCAGGACCAATATATTCAACATTCAACTAGGATTAAAATATTAAAAACACAATCATCAAATTTGAAAAAGTATGGGTTCAAGGCAACAAACATTATAGCCAAGAACTATATGATATCCATATGGAACATCATATTATGAGTAGAGATGGAAAAGTAGTAGAGAGAACATTTAAGAAGCATTAGAAGATCCAAAAGCACATATATGAGAATGTTGTACACTAAGCCAACAAAAGAAGATTAAAATGAAAAAAATCAAATGAAAAAAATTCAATCACATTCTACATTTTAATCTTGTGCAATTATAGATTTTAATAAGTTTGAATCAAGAAAAAACACAAAAGTATTGCGCAAGCCATAGAGGATAGTCACCATTGAACATTACATATGAAATATTATAACAAAAATAAAGTTTTATGCAACTCTAATAAAATGGAAGATAACCATATGTGACATGGCTTTATGAATGCAAAGGTAGGAGGACATTTAATAGCCATGGATTCAATAGAGCCAACATTATAGCTAACACCAATTATGGAGAGATAAGATTATGTGGAAATCAAAATAGACAAGAAGAAAATAACTATAATGATACTAAAAATGACTCACATATACATATAATGGGTATGTGCATGATCATCATGGAAAAAATAGGCCCTTAAGTGACAAAAATATTAGAAAAATGAGAGTTAGGAAACTTGACATAAAAATTTGAGTAAGTTATTTATCTTATTTCAAAAATGTGTAAGAATAGAATTTGTAGCAAACTGAATATAGTTTCTAAACTACTAGGTTTATTTATAAAAAAAAATCTATTTGTTGAAAATTTGAAATTTCAATGCAATAGTACTTAAATTTCAAGGAAAAAATAAGAAGTAGGTGTCTGTATGACCACTCTAACCACAATAAAATGATAATATTTTTTATATTAGTTTAGATATAAGTAGAGGACTCATGTCTCGATGTGATGCACATTTTTTTATAATTTTTTTCCAAGTAAATAATTAATTATGAATTTTTTATTACAAATTTTTAAAAATATAAAAACTCATGTCTAACCACCTTAACTTGGTCAAAACTTCATGAAATTATTATTATTTTTTTAAATCTTATAGTATGCAAAGCATATAATGTGACACAAATTTTGAAATAAAAAAATGTGATACTGTTTGAAGGCTATAGAGTTTTTTCAATCAGCTTATCAATTAGGAATTTAGTCATAATTCAAATAGAAAATGAATAATAATTATCTATTAAATTCAAAGTAAAGCATAATTTAAATTGGTGTAAAGATGAGAATCTCCTTTAAAAACCCTTTTCGTTTCATCAATTTTTGGTAAAATAAAAAGTCGTAAGCCACATACCCATCATATTGCCACTTTTTGGCCTATCATGATCCTGCACATATCCATATAAAAATTCAAATCTGCATGCACATATGCACACAAATGCATTACAGACACATATATCTACACACCTTTGTATCAAAATGTTGTATGCACTCAAAAATTCAACTGCATGCATATATATATTTATATATATGCACATTTAAATGTATAAATGAATACAACCATGTCAACAAGTATATATAAGAAAAACTATAAATACTAATACATGTGTTAAATAGAGTGACATAACTATATAACCAAACAACATAAAATAAAATGAGGAGCATACACTAAAAGCAAAAAAAACTATAAGTGACATAAACAATACAAAAGAAAATAAGGGTATTTTTTTGTTAAACATTATAAGTTACAGTCCAGTGTCTTAATATATAACCAATTCTATGAGCAAAAAAGTAACAAGAGAAGAAAGGAAAGGTCCTTTTATATGATGGGTATTCCAAAAAAGGAAAAATAAATAGATGTCTAGTCAACGCAAGCTATAAAAATATCCAAAGTCACAACTAGGCATGTATTTCTAGCATTCGAGCCAATAAAAACAAAAGACGTGTAGGTGACACCATTGATGATAAAATCAACATTCATTGCAGCAAAAGACTCATATTGCAACATATAAATCTCTTTTACTGACATCTACAATAAGCTTATTATAGCCTCATCAAAAGTAGTATCCCAAATCACGCTCATGTGGTCTTTCATCTTTAGCTGCAACAAATATCAGAAGTCACAACCAACTATGGTTGTTTGGAATTTAGGGTAGTACCACATATTATTGGTATATTCTTCCCACTTTTTCTTGCATTTTATTCCATTAGACTACAAGGGACATGTAGCATAACAAAATGCATTATTTTTAATATATTTCACTATTTCCATTACAGTAGCCTACAAAGTTTTTGGCAATTCAAGACATCATCCAAGATATATCCAATAGTGATTCTTCCATTTCCAAAAGTAACCATGTGAGGCACTATCTGAGAGGGATCAATGGAAGGTGGCTCAACATTTCCTCATTGGATCTTAGGGTTGAGCTTATGGAATGCCAGGATTTATGTATAGAATAGTCCTTGTGGATGTATTCACAAAAGATCCATTGAAATGCCCAACACAACTATTTTTAACAACAAATATGAAAACCAAACTAGGAATGGACAACCTTTCAAACTCATCACCCTTTGCTTCCCATTTTGGGCCCTACAAATTAATGTCAATGCAAGAGGATGACAAATCATTAAGTTTGAGAGTTCTATGAATCATTTCAAACTAATCCTTTCTTTGAATAGTTGATACGTTTCCTAAATGCACCACAACACCAATAATATTAATCAAAGTGTTATTTCTACAATTTGCAATTTCATTTATTGGGATGAATTTAAATATTTTTTCTTGCACAAAGGCCTCATCATCACAATCTTTCATTATCGAGTTTTGATTCAAAATGATTTCCATGTGGTTGCTCAACTTATTAAATTTCTTATCCACTTTTTTGATCGAGCATTTTGACACACAATAAGTGTGGCCCACCTGAACCCTATCACAATGCAATTCTTCTATGTCATTAAAGAAATTGATTCATATTTCTATTGCCTCACTATCAATAATGTCAAAGTTGAATACTTTTCCCTTGCATCCTTGTTTATTGTAATGGTGCATATCCCTTTTAGTTTTTACACGACCTTTTATTGTCCATGTAGTTTGGTAAACATTTAGGCCTTTAACAAGATTGATATTTGAAGGAGCACTATTTTTTGTTGTGGATGTATGAATCCTAAATTTTGAGGCTCTTTTGGATGGGGAAGGTGACTTAGAGCCCACTATTTTTTCTTCTTGATCTCTAAATAGATATCTAGGGTTTTCCAATTAACTGACAATCTAACATATTGAAATCTAAGGACAATATGACAATTTCCCTATAACCAAACAAAGATCAAATATTAAAAAGGTGTTCCCCACAAACAAGAAATAATACAACAACAAGTGCAAGTAGTGTAAAATAAGAGCCAACATTGATTCCAGTAACTTCCTACACAAATAGTACGTCAAGAACAAGATGGAACCTATTATCAATGCCCCCACCAACTAAAGGTAATTGTATTTTGTAGGAAAATTCCCTATTTGAATGTGAGTTCCATCAAAGAGGACAAATTTGTAGTGGTCAATCAGGCTTTGACCACCTCCTTTTTTGAAAATACATTAGCTGAAGAACTAGAGATGGGACATCTCCAACATCAATAGATCATATTCCATGTGTTATTAAGGCTAGACACACATTTGTATCCTACAAGGCAATTTTACTCAGCCAAGCCAAATCAATGAGATGTTCAAGGCTATGAGACAACAAAAAATGAATCAATTATTGGTATTCGATAAACAAGGAAGCATATAACACTGTTGAAACATTTAAAAATTGTAACCTTTTTTTTTCTAACACATCTGTTGCTCCCAAATGGCTAGCAAATCAAAAGGAAAAGGAAACATAAAGAGCTCAAATATAAATTAGTTAGAATATACATTATAAGGATTGTTAATTCAAATGACGCATATTCATAGTTCACTAGATGCATATGGTAAAGATGTTGTGCCTCAGTATTATTTGGCATTAATGTCATAACACCAAGGTTGAGGTATCAGGTTGTTCACATGGTGATATTTTAGTTTTGCATGAGTTTATATATCCATGCTGATCTATCTTGACATCGTCATCCACATATGGCATATTTCAGAGATTAGTACAGTACACAATTTGGTTTGGCATATGATCAATTTACAGTTTGGATTTATAAAATCTATCTACATATTAATATCCTGACAAGTGTTTTGTAAAGACTTCATGATAATATTGGTTTGTTCAAAAGGCATATTGACACAATCTATTTCTTTTACAAGGCAACATATTGATCTCCAAATAGAGTTTGACATCTTTGCACATGGAATTTTATTTAAAATAAAGGGTGGAAAATTGACTTTACTCAAAGGCGAATGATGAAAGAAGGTAATAATAAAGTTGTATAAAGTTAAGATTAAAAGAATCTTTGGGTTGTTGGTCGTAATTATTTGTTTGATTGAATGGGAATTATTTCCCATCATAATGCTCAGATTTGAAACATAATTATGCTAGATTTGAAAAAGTATTTGAAGACTTGGATGGACATCAATGTTTTATTCATTTTGTATCGATTAGGATCTGTTACCCTAATCATGGCATTAGTTACTAGTGAAGCTGGTTTTCTATGTTTGGCTGAAGGGACAAGTTTTTGTTTGCAACGAAGAGAAGGGCAGTGAAGGTGTTTATGTTTTGACCTAGGTGTATTATTTCAATCTTTTTGTTTTTACTCTTCATGGTGTCGATTAGAAACACTGAGCTTTAGTTTGTTTTGGTAATCATTGTATTGATAAATAGTAGTTGAGTTTGTTGTTGATTTGAGCACTTTTTTTTTTTCCTTGAGGTTAGTTCTCTTTGAAATAAGTTTTTTTGAAAAAATTGTTCACAGTCTTAGTGTTTAGTTTTGAAGTTGTTTATAATTTATTCAGACCCATGATTCTTCTAACTATTTTATTTTGAAACAGATTTTTTCCATCCTCTATTCTCACAATGCAAATCCTTTGTTAAGAAAAGTCCTATTCGGGTATGTTGTTTAGGAAGAATCTATTGTTGAGAATAAGGGTTTGTGTTAAATGTTAAATGTTATTT
Organism: Sequoia sempervirens; assembly: GCA_007258455.2. Taxonomy (NCBI): domain Eukaryota; kingdom Viridiplantae; phylum Streptophyta; class Pinopsida; order Cupressales; family Cupressaceae; genus Sequoia; species Sequoia sempervirens. The sequence goes on along the minus strand of VDFB02339497.1, from coordinate 60,579 downwards.
AGTTTAGAAACCCCACCATTCATTTGGAAGTTTCAACCAAGCCTTTATTACTTATGAGTTTACCATGTTGTGTCATTTCAGTAGAATTATATGGCAGCTATATATTGTTTATTCTAAATGATTGCTTGGAAAGTTTTTTTTTACTATGGTTGAGACAACTAGCAAGGGTAGTTTTAGGTTTGGTACCTCATGGAAGTTTGTTGATATAGTTTATTCAAAATATATTTACCTAATTCTTGTTTTGACAAACAAAGAACATATAAAATGCCTTGTTGTGCTCATTTTGAAAGATGATGAGAGGTTTTTTTGGAAAGTATAGATTGTATCATTCTGAAGGACAATATATATTGTTTTTTAGGGCTGGTTGGAACTTTGTAACTCTGATTTTGAAGTCATTGTAGAAAAAAGTATGTGATTAATGAAACCGAGATCAAATCTGTATTTATATTACTTTCATACTTGTACATTTCATAAGACTATCAGTGAGATAGCATTATAAGACTATCATTGAGATAGCATTATTATTAGTGAGACAAATCAGCTAGTGAGGCTTTGTACAAAGATTATTTTTTTCAGATAAGGCGAGTGAGGCCAAGTTTGAGTGGTTTTATTCCCTAGGTTAGTTTCCACTCATGACAAATTTTGTGTCAATTTTTTTAAAATGTGTTAGTTCTCTATCTGTTCATTTCTTTTTATAGCATAAGTTCATTTGTGATCTGATTATTGTTAAGATATTTCAAAATAGTTAATTTGGTTGTTAACACTAATTCACACCCCTTCTTAGTGTTAACTGTACTCCAACAATTGGTATCAAAGCCAAACCTTGTTGTTGAGTCAACTAAGGGATTCTACTTAGGAGTGCTAATGTCAACACAAGAAGGTTTATCTACAACTAGAGCACCACTTTTTGATGGTACTGGTTATTCCTTTTTTAATTTTAGGATGAAAAAACATATTAACTCTCTAGGATATGACATGTGGGAAGCACTAGAAAATGTATATACTGATATATCACCTCCTTCTAATGTTGATGAGAAACAAGCATATGATTGCAATGCAAAGGCTGAAAATGCTATTTTCTATGGACTCACTAATGATGTCTTGACAAAAATAATGGATTGTCAGAATGAAAAAGCCATATGGGATAAATTTTCTAGTATCTATGAAGGTGATGAGAAAGTTAAAGAATCAAAACTTCAGAACTATAGATTTAAATTTGACAGTCTAAAAATGGGTGAAGATGAAAAAATTGCTGATTTTTTCTTGAAGATACAAGAAAGTGTAAATGCATTCAAAGGTTTTGGAGAAATCCTTCCTGAAAAGGTTGTTGGTTAAAAAATTTTGAGATCTTTAACCACTAAGTTTGATCCAAAGATTGCAACAATTGAGGAAAGAGACATTAATAAGATAACTCTTGATGATCCTCATGGTTTCTTTACTGCTTATTAAATGAGATTGAATGAACATAACTCTATAAGTAAGGAATCTTCCTTTAAAGCTGACTTAGATGCTTTAGATGAAACATAGTCATCTTTTGTAAGTAAACTAAAAAGAGGCTCAAGCAAGTATAAAGGGAAATTACCCTTTAAGTGTTTTAATTGTGGAAAGATAGGACACTATGCCACAAATTGTCCTAATAAAGATCTTGAAAGTGATGATGAAAACAATAAAATATTCTCAAAGAAAATGCAATCAAACTTAAAAAAGAAGAAAAGTCTTTATGTTGATGTGACTGATAGTGAGTTAGTTGAATCTTGTGATGAAACTAAAGAAATCTTATTTATGGTTGAATTTGTTCCTATAAAGGAAGATGAATCTAATTCTAAATTATAAATTGACCTTGAGGGAGAATTGAAATTTTCCCTTAAAGAAATTAAGATATTGAGAAAAGATGCAGTTATCTTAAAAGATAAAGATAATGGAAGTCTTTATAAATTTCTTGTTAATAATCAATGTTATAGATGCAATGAAGTAGGTCATATAGCAGCATTTTGTAAATCTGGTTTAAAAGTGCAGTCAAATAGATCTAATGGAACTAAACTTGCTTGGAGGCCTAAAGATGTTAAAGCCTTGATAGTTGAAACAACTTTTCACTTTTTTAAGAGAAATTTTTGGATTCTTGATAGTGGTTGCTCTCATCATATGATAGGTGAGAGAAATAGGTTTGTAGAGTATGAAGATTATTTTGGTGGTTTTGTTAAGTTTGGGAATGATCATTGTATTCCTATAGCGGGAAAAGGTACTATTTTGCTTGAAAATGAAATCCTTGTCAATGATGTTTATTATGTGAAAGGGATAACTCATAATCTTTTGAGTGTAAGCCAAATATGTGACAATGGTTTTGAAATAAAGTTCTTTGAATTAGGGTGTGAAATTCAAAGGAAGTCTGGTAAAACTATTGTGGTAGGTTATAGAAAAAATGGTAATGTGTATTATCTACAAGAGAGCTCAAATAATAAGAAAGAAACTAATATTTGCTTCATGAGTCAAATTGATGAGTCTAAGTTATGGCATAGAAGATTTGGCCATATTAACTATGGTAATCTATTAAATATAAGTAAAAATCAAAATGTTAGAAATATTCCAATAATATCTAAACCAGATAATTAGGTTTGTAAAGAGTGTTAGGAAGCAAAACAAGCTAGAGCAAGTTTCAAAACTAAGAAGTACACATTAACCGAACCTCTGCAGTTTGTTCACACTAATTTATGTGGACCAACAATGACTAAGGCCATGAATAATGAGAGGTATTTCATGATTTTTATAGATGACTATACTCATATGACTTGGGTAACATTTCTGATACAAAAGTTAGATGCTTTTCATAAGTTTAAAGTTTTCAGAAAGTTGGTTAAAAATGAATATGATTTAAAGATCAAGTTTCTTAGGTCATATAGAGGTGGTGAATTTACCTCACAAGCGTTTGTTGAATATTGTGAAGATCATGGAATAAAGAGGCAATATTTGGCTTATAGGACACCACAAAAAAATGTTGTTGAATACAAAAATTGAACAGTGAAGGAAATGGAAAGAGCTATGTTACATAATGTAGCTTTGTCAAACACATACTAGAAAGAAGCAGTGCATATTGTTTTTTACATTATGAATAGAACTCATTAAGAACTAAAATAAAAAATTCACCATATGAATTATGGTATGGTAGGACTGCTAATGTAGGATTTCAAAATATTTGGTAGCAAGTTCTTTATAAAGAAAGACACTGATAGCATTGGAAGTTTTGAGTCAAGGTGTGACGAGGGTATATTTTTAGGATATTATGTTACACACGGTAAAGCATATAAATATTAGAATAAAACATTAAGAAAAAATTGTGGAAAGTGCCAATGTAAGGTTGATGAAAGCTTACAAAATTATGAACAACAAAATAAATTTGATGATGATGATGATTTTATCGTGCAGACACCTAATACAAATATACAAGACCAAAATGAACCTTCAAGTTCAAAAGAGCCTGAGAAATCAACTGAACAAAATGTGCCTAATGATATTGTTGAACCTTCCTCTCAACCTTCCACTCAATTTTCTTCTAGGCTAATAAAAAAGAATCATCCTTCTGATCAGATTATTGGAAATGAAAAAGATGGAGTTCAAACTAGAAGGAAAATTTTAGGTATGAAAGATAGTGATGAACAAGTTTATTTGTCTTTGATCTTAGAAATAGAGCCTAAGACATTTGAAGGCTATTAGTGATAGTTGTTGGATTAAGGCTATGCATGAATAACTTGGACAAATTGAGAAAAATAAAACTTGGGAACTAGTTCCTTCATCTAAAAACAAAAATGTCATTGGTGCAAAATGGGTCTTTAGGAATAAGTTGGATGAACAAGGGAACATAGTCAGAAATAAAGCTATATTAGTTTGCAAAGGCTACTCTCAAATTAAAGACCTAGATTTTGATGAAAAAATTTCTCCTACAGCTAGATTATAAGCAATTAGAATGTTTATGGCTTATTTTGTGTATAAAGGTTTTAAAGTGTATCAAATGGATGTTACAAATAATTTTCTCAATGGTGACTTGTTAGAAGAAGTTTATATGGACTAGCCTTAAGACATTGCTATTGTAGGAAAATAACATTATGTATACGGATGAAAAAGGCCCTCTATGGTCTAAAACAAGCTCCTAGAGCTTTGTATTCAAAGTTGGACACCTATTTACATGAACAGGGATTCTCAAAAGGAGTAGTCGACAAGAATTTATACTTCAAAGTGAAAGATGATAGTATTATAGTTGTTGTTGCTTATGTTGATGATATTATATTTGGCAGTAATAATGCTACTTTGTGCTATGAATTTCTAGTAATCATGAAGTCTAAATTTAAAATGTTAATGATTGGTGAACTTTATTTCTTTTTTGGTCTTCAAGTTAGTCAACTTGATAAAGGGATATTTATCTCACAAACTAAGTATGCTAAAGAAATGTTGAAAAGGTTTCAGATGATTGATTGTAAACCAGTTTGGACTCCTATGGAAACCACGTGTAAAATTTCAAAGGAAGCTAATCAACCTAATGTGGATCATACTCTATATAGATCCATGATTGGTAGTGTTTTATATCTGGCTACCACAAGGCTTGATATTATGCATGTTGTATGCTTGGTTTCATGATTTCAATGTACAGCTAAAATGTCTCATTTGAATGTTGTGAAAATAAATTTGAAGTATGTTGCTGACATGATAGATTTTGGCTTGTGGTGCCCTAAGCATGGTGATTTTAGTTTGGTTACTTACACTAATGTTGACAGGGCAGGAAATATTGATGATAGGAGAAGCACTTCAAGGGATGCTTTCTATCTTGGAGGTAGATTAGTAGCCTAGCATAGCAAGAAGTAGGATTCAATATCCTCGTCAACTGTTGAGGTAGAATATATAGCAGTTGCTATCCTTTGTCCTCAAGTCCTTTGGATGGTTCAAACCTTGAAGGACATATAGGTTGATGTTGTTAGACCTATTCACATTTTATGTGATAATACAACTACTATTAATATCCCCAAAAATCCTATACAACATTCTATAACTAAACATATCGATATGAGGTATCATTTTCTATGTGAAAAGGTGTTGGAAAATGAATTTATACTAGATTCCTTCACAATCAGTGATTCCTTGTCCAGATTCATTGATTGAGGCTTCCACTATCATCATTCATCAGGAAACATTCAATTTTCTGGACTTGATATCACAAGATGGCTTCGTTTTAGGTACCACTAACTTGGCTACTTCTATAGGTTTGGAGGACATTCTTGAGGGGATATCACTCCTCTATTCATATCACACTTTGGAGATTTTTCTTGAGTCTTGTCATCCTTTTGTCTCAAGCTTTATTGGGAATCCATAAAATATCTTGGAGGTACTTGGTTTCTCTTCAGATATTTCATGTATGAGACTTCTTCCCTATCATTCCATTCAAGATTTGAGGTTTCTTCAACATCTACTGCTGGATTTGCTTCAAACTTCTTTCAGTGGTTTTGAGGACACTTCATTTAAGGGGGGCTATCAAGTCTCCATCACATTAATCATATCGATCACACTGTCTTTGGATATTATTCAACATCAATTTCTACATCATCCTTATTTGACACCCTCTTCATTGATTGTGGCATCTTCATCTTTAGACAAGGAGACACATGAGCAGAGTTTAGAGACATTATCATCCACCTTCATCCTTCCTTCCTTCAATTCCTATCTAGAATGGGAAGTATCACTACACTTGCACTTGGTTTTATTTCTTCCAAAATGGAGACAAGTTGTTTGTCAACATTGGATCATGTTTTTTCTTCAGACACTTACCATCGCTATAGGTGATCTCATCTTCTAGGAGGGCTATATAGTCTGTCTATCTCCCTCCTATGGGGGGGATATTTTATTGTATCCATGTGATAGATGGTGTACTTGGGGAATATTTAGGATTCCTCCATTCTTCCCATTCTATCTCACATGTTTTCTTTTTCATCTCCTTTTTGGAGAGGGGTTTTGTTCCAACTAGGTTATCCCCTTTTCTCTAATTGTGGGAGATTTCCTACACCTTTATCATGTATATGGGTACCTAACATGGCCTTGTAGTCGGGACCCATCATCATCATCTTTGCATAATCATTGCATTTTCCTCCCTAAGTTGCACTTATGGGGGGGTGTTAGTGTAATAATTTAATTAATTATTACACTAGCATAAGTTAAATTAGGTCATGCATCATTTAGTCCTAGGTTATATTTTAATAAATGAGATAATATTCCCTTCCTTGTTTGTAGGGATAGGATTGCTTCTGGAAGATGAGTTGTCCTTCTAGAACTTATCTCAACATTTAATAATTTTCTAGATAGGGTTCAGATGTTGTCACATGTTGTTAGATCAAGACACATGGCAACATCTCATGCATCTTAGGTTTTCTCTTTTGCCTATATATTCAAGGCATCTTGTACATTTGTAATCAATCCAATCTCATAATGTAGATCAATATAGAATCTCCATTGTGCATGCCTAGTTGCAACACTTTCTTTGTGGTTGATTATCTTTCCTGGCAAAGGTCCTCCATTAAAGACTAGAGCTTCAAGGACCCTGTGCATCCATAATCTCAACATTTACCAAACCCCTTCCTAAAGCTCAGTTTGAAACTCTAAGAGACAAGCTTGGTGTTGTCTCTATCAGTTCTCTTCCATGTTAATTCTAGTTCATGGAGATAGAGGGAGCAATTCATGCATATTATTTTATCCCTCGGTATCTATTTGGTATTATGAGCACATTTCATGTTTGGTTCATTTTGTCTGCCTTTGGCATTGAGTCAAAAGGGGGAGAATTTGGAGAATTTGGAGGCTTGTTTATGCAGTTGTTCAGATTTTTTTAGTGTTCAAATTTTATGCAATGCACAGTTCAACTTATGTTTTTTGACAGTGATATGCAATATTTATGGTGACATGCTTTGTTTATCTAGTTTTTCAGTTGTATCTGATGGTTTCTTTGATATGTGATAGGATGGATATGTACTTCATGTAGTCATCATGTTCAAAATAGGTATATTTTAGCTATGATATCATTGATTAACCTTTGTGTTCGACATCAATGCCAAAGGGGGAGTTTGTTGTCCCTCAGTATTATTTCACATTAATTTCATAACACCAAGGTTGAGGTATCAGGTTGTGCACATGGTGATATTTTAGCTTTGCATGAGTTTATATATCCATACTGATCTATCTTGACATCGTCATCTACATATGCCATATTTCAAAGATTATAATGGTACACAATTTGGTTTGGCATATGATCAATTTTCAATTTGGATTTATAAAATCTATCTGCATATTAATATCTTGACAAGTGTTTTGTAAAGGCTTCATGATAATATTGGTTTGTTCAAAAGGCATATTGACACACTATATTTCTTTTACAAGGAAAAATATTGCTCTCCAAATAGATTTTGACATCTTTGTGAGGAAATATTTTTTTTAAAATGGTGGAAAATTGACTTTAATCAAAGGAAAATGATGAAAGAAGGTAATAATAAAGTTTTATAAAGTTAAGATTAAAAGAATCTTTGGGTGTCAGTGGTAATTATTTGTTTGATTGAATGGGAATTCTTTCCCATCATAATTCCCAAATGTGAAACATCATTATGCTGGATTTGAAAAAGTCTTTGAAGACTTGGATGGACATTGATGTTTGATTCATTTTGTATCGATAAGGATCTATTACCCTAATCATGGCATCAGTTACTAGCAAAGCTGGTTTTTTGTGTTCAGCTGAAGGGACAAGTTTTTGTTTGCAATGAAGGTGTTTCTATTATGACCCAGGTGTATTCTTTTCAAATTTTTTTTTTTTTACTCTTCATGGTGTCAATTAGAAACATTGAGCTTTAGTTTGTTTAGGTAATCATTGTATTGATAAACAATAGCTGAGTTTGTTGTTGATTTGAGAACTTTTTTTTTTCCTTGAGGTTGGTTGTCTTTGAAATAAGTTTTTTTGAAAAATTTATTCATAGTCTTAGTGTTTAGTTTTGAAGTTGTTTATAATTTCTTAAGACCCATGAGTTTTCTGACAGTTTTATTTTGAAAAGGAGTTTTTTCATCCTCTAATCTCACCATGTAAATCCTTTGTTAAGAAAAACCCTATCCGGGTCTGTCGTTTAGGAAGAATCTGCTATTGGGGCATGTGCAGGATCATGATGGGAAAAAAAGTGGTGATATGATGGGTATGTGTAGGCTATCTGGCTGATGACTTTTTTTTGCCCAAAATTGATGAAACAAAAATGGTTTTTAAAAGAGATTCTCAACTTTCCACCAATATAAATTATGCTTTACTTTGAATTTAATATATAATTAGTATTCATTTTCTATTTGAATTACGACTAAATTCTAATTGATAAGCTGATTAAAAACATCTATAGCTTTCAAACGGTATCACACTTTTGAATTTGAAACATGCATCAAATTATATGCTTGACATACTATAATATTAAAAAAAAAATGAATTTCATGAAGTTTTGACCAAGTTAAGGTGAGACATACAAGTTTTATATTTTTTAAAATTTGTAATAAAAAATTCATAATTAATTATTTACTTTCAAAAAAATTACAAAAACATATGCATCACATCGCGACATGAGTCCTCTACTTATATCTAAAATATTATAAAAAAATATTATCATTTTATTGTGGTTAGGGTGGTTAGATAGACACTTACTTTTTATTTTTTCCCTGAAATTTAAGTACTACTACATTGAAATTTCAAATTTTCACCAAATAGATTTTTTTTAAAAAAATGAACCTAGTAGTTTAGAAACTACACTCAATTTTCTACAGATTCTATTCTTGTAGTTTAGAAACTACACTCAATTTTCTATAGATTCTATTCTTACATATTTTTAAATTAATATAGATAACTTATTCAAATTTTTAAGTCAAGTTGCCTAGCTCTAATTTTTCTAAATTTTTTGCCACTTAAAGGCCTATTTTTTCCATCATGATCTTGCACATACTCGTTGAGGATAAGGGTTTGTGTTAAATGTTAAATTTTATTTTGTTAAGAAACCCCACCATTAGTTTGGAAGTTTTGACAAAGGGTTTATTGCTTGTGAGTTTACCATGTTGTGCCATTTTAGCAGAATTATATGGAAGTTATATATTGTTTATTCTAAATGATTGCTTGGAAAGAATTTCTTTTCACTATAGTTGAGACAACTAGCAAGGGAATTTTCAAGTTCAGTTCCTCATGGAAGTTTTTTTGATACAGTTTCTTCAAAAGCTCTTTACCTAATTCTAGTTTTGACAAACATAGAACATATAAAATGCCTTGTTGTGCTCATTTTGAAAGATGATGAGAGGTTTTTTTGGAAAGCACAATTTATATCATTCTGAAGGACAATATAGATTGTTTTTGAGGCTTGGAACTTTGTAGCTTTCATTTTGAGGTCATTACAAAATAGAGTATGTGATTAATGAAATAGAGATCAACTTTGGTTTTTATATTACTTTCATAGTTGTACATTTCATAATACTATTAGTGAGATAGCATTATTGTCAGTGAGACAAATTATCCAGTGAGGCTTTGTACAAAAAAATATTTTTTTAGATAAGTCTAGTGAGGCCAAGTTCAAGTGGTTTTATTCCCTAGGAGGGTTTCGACTAAAGAAAAATTCAGTGTCAATTTTTTTTAAATGTGTTAGTTCTCTATTTGTTCATTTTTTTTTATAACATATGTTCATTCGTGACTTGATTATTGTTAAAATATTTCAAAAGAGTTAATTTGGTTGTTAACACTAATTCACCCCCCTCTCAGTGTTAACTGCACTCCAACAAAAGAGTCAATATAATTGTCAACAACAAAAAGGAAACAAGGGAGAGACTTATGGGACTGGTGCCTGAGGATTTTTTAGCAGCTTGGGGAGAGCTAGAGTTCACCAACATTGTTGGGGCTTCTCTTTTAAAAGTTGAGAATTGAACCGCAACACTGACAACTGACTACAAGCTCTATGGCACAACAACAAGAGGGCCAAATTTTCAATTAAACCAATAAAGGATGACAAGAACCTTAGCCAAAACACATACAATAAAAATAGAACGCCAATAAAATGACAACCATCAAGATCTTCAAAACACAACATTATCTCTCAATTTTTTTGTAGACACACTAACAGTATGACAACAAAGGAATAATAAAAAAAGGGTTCAATGATTCATATAACACTTAATATATAGTTTATTATTAGAAATTTTTTCGTTGAAATTATTCATGTTTCATTTTTTTTTCTAGAGACATCAACAATACGAGGAAAAATAAATAATTAAAAAAAATATTCAATGTTCCATATAACACTCAATATACAGTTTATCATTAGAAAAATTCCCTGTTAAGGCTTAAACAAATAACAACTATTTTCCCAAAAGAAAAAACATCAGGAAGATTATGTATGTATGTTGTTTACATCTACTTTGACATACATACATATCTGCACATAGGAAAATTTAATATCATTTCATTTATGGCTTCCATTCTGTGCTGATAGTTGCAACACAATAAAATAGTCTATGTTGTTTTCCATAAGCAATTGTTAACTGTTGTTCTTTAGCATTGGTTATATTCTTTCATTTTCAATACACAATAAATTAGTAAATGTTATAGAGTTTATGTTGTTATCTAAAGGCATTGTTGACTATCACTACCACTCATTTTATTTCCCCTATGTGAAGAAATCTATGTATTTGAAATAAGATGCAAAAAAAATTATTATATAACACTTAAAATATAGCTTATGATTCCAAGGATGTCCCAACAAAATAAGGATAAGGATCAGTATGTATCTATGTTCTTTGCATCCACTATCACATACATACATAACTACACATAGGGAAAATACATTGTCCATCACTGTGATCAAATGTCTACACAATTTTCGATAAGGAATTGTTGGGTTTTGTTATGTGGCTTTACCTACTATCATAGCTATGAACAAGGAGGGAAAGCTTATATGTAGGTGCAAGTTTGATCATCCATTTTCAAGCTACTATCAAGATGGGAGAAGGTTTTTTTTGCATTTTTTTGCATGGGGCGATAGTTGAAAAAGCAATACAAAAGTGTTGGCTATGATAATTTTTTTCCCATTTTTTGCAAATGCTCAAGAAAGTACGGAGCAAAGAGAAAGCAAGTGGGAAGAGGTACATTTGTAGCAAGTGGGAAGATGTGCATATTGAAAAGAACCCTTTGTATTTGCAACTATTCTTATATATACTTGTGGACATGGTTGTATGCATGTATACATCTATATATGCATATACATAAACATATATGCATGTAATTGAACTTTCTTAGTGCATACAACATCTTGATATAGTTATGTGTAGATATATGTGTCTTTAATGCATTTGTATGTGTGAGTTTCTATTTCTGTATATGTATTTTCTACATTTAAGTTTTAGGTCATGCATTTATGTATATATAGATACGTCTAGTTTTTAATATCAATATAGTTATTTTCTTCTTGTCTATTTCAATTGCCACATACTCTTATATCTCCACAATTTCTATTTTCTATTTTGAATGTTTATATGTATTTGTGGGTGTGTATGTGTGTATATGCATTTTCCACATGTATTGCTAAAGCCATAGGTCAACAATCACCAATGCCCTATGGAAAATAGTGCAGACTGTCAACACAGGCCACACAAAATCAACCAACGACGTATCAAGAAGAACATGAACTATTTTATTACTTTGAAACCATCATCAGTAAGAAAAATCCATACAAAAATTAATTTTGATGCCAAATAGCATTCAATTTCACTTTCCTTCTCTATTGAGATGGCAAGCATGTTGAATATTAAAAATTAAAAAATCAACCACCTTTTTTTTTACCACGGGCTAGAAATATATACACACAAAAGTATGTCTTTCTTTTGTTGTGTTTCATTTTTCTTTTCCTATGTGAAGATATGTATGTATGTGAAATTAGTTATTTAAGGAAGAAGTTCTACAAAGTATAATGCCAAGTTTTTGAACTATCCCTTTTGCATATATTCCGTATCTTTGATCTAATACTTCTAGTTTAATGGATCTCATCAAGAATGTGTAGAAATGCATTGTCTAAAAGTAGTTTTCTTTAGAGTAGCTAATTAAAAATATGGAATTTAGGCAAAAGACATAGACTGAAGATCGAACATTATACTCTGAGGAACTCTTTTCCACAATAACCTTAAAGAGCTTTTCAATGTGCTCTACCTACTAAGGCCTAATGTTTTCAATTGTTTCCTACATTGAAAATCAAAGCTTTGGGGAAAAATTCAAAATAGTAAAGAGGGTGGTGAAGTAAGAAGACTGACAAAAATTTTGGCTGAAGTTCACACTTTAAGCTATTGAAGAGCAATCAAAAATGCATATATATTTGCATATACCTCTAGATAGATATATATCAGTGTAGATTTCATTTCTCATTTGCATATTTATCCATTGTATGTGTTGGATATGTATATAGGAATCTTTTGCTTAGAAATATATAGCCACAAAAAAGTATGTGTTTCTTTTGTTCATCATCTTTCCTGCTTCACTTCCCTCTTTACTATTTCAAATTTTTCCCTCAATAATTCCTTATGGAAAATAGCATAAACTATTTTATTACTTCAGCTTTGGATATATTGTTTCATATTCGATTCTCAATACAATAGTAAATGTTATAGAGTTTATGTTATTTTCCATAAGGAATTGTTGATTGTTGGTCTATAGCTTTGGCTATATTGTTTCCTTTCTGATAAGATGTTGAAACTAATATTGTATTATTTAAGGTGTGAGTGTGTATTTTTGTATATGAATTTTCTACATGTATCTTTGAGGTCATGCATTTAACTTATTGATATTTGAGCTATTTATCCTTTACCTTTCTGTTTGCTAGTCATTTGGGAGTAGCCTATGTGTTAGGGAAAAAATCGTTCTAGTTTTGAGATGTGTCAACATTGCCATGTTCTTCCTTGTTTATATTTAGAAAAAATATAATTTTGTTTGCTTCTTGCTTGATTTTTCCCTCCTAGTACATTGTCCACCACTTGGAGGGAGTAGAGAGAAAGCAAGTGAGAAGAGGTGCATTTGAAGCAAGCGAGAAGAGGTGCAAGATGATGTGCATATTAGAAAAACCCTTTCTAGAGTACTTCAAAAGTAGTTTATGTTATTTTCCATAGGGAATTGTTGATTGTTGTTCTCTAGCTTAGGGTATATTGTTTCATTTATGGTTTCCATGTAGTTGTGATGGTTGGAAGGCAATATTGTTTATTTTTGCATTGGTTTGTTACTATGAATTGTTGTGTTTTGTGGGTTTTTTCATTTGGGTCATTGTTGAAGCCAATATAGTTTCATTTATGGTTTACGTTTTGTAGTGAAGGTTTTGAATGGATTTGTTATTGTGATTTTTTTATTATTTTATGGTTTTTGTGTAGTTATGATGGTTGTAAGTAACACCTTCCATTTAAAACCTCAAAAACCATAGCAAATTTCTATGCAATTTTTGACAAGGCTTGTTGGGTGTGGTTCTATGGCTTTACCTTCTGTTAAAGCTATGAGTGAGGAGGACAAGGTTCTATGAAGGTGCAAGTGTGATTATCTATTGTGGAATTTCTGTAAAGGTGGTTGGAGGTTATTTTGTGTTTTTATTTATGGGGTGATGATTACAAAAGAAATCATTTTTTTTTTGCAAATATTGGTGTATATTTTATTTTACAAGAACATATGTAGGCATTGCATTCCCTTGATGTATTTGTTGGAATCTATTGCACAAATAGACATAGAAACAAAAAAAATTGTGGGAATATAATAATATATAGTTTATGTTGATTTTCGTATGGCATTGGTGGTTTGGGTGTGGTGTCGATGGTTGCAAGGAAAACAATGGTGGATAATGCCATGTGCAGATTTGGATGTATGTCATAGTAGATGCAAAAAACATTGATACATACTGACACATTGTTGGAATATAAGTTGTATTTTGAGTGTTATATTGAACATTAATGCCACCATCTCTATAGAACATCTTCCTTAAATAACTTCAAAAAAAAATTCAACACATTGTATGTGGAAAGCAAAGATTCTTATTATGCTTAATAGAAAACCTATTATTGTAAGAATTTCTTTTAAGGACAAAACAAATAAAAACTATCTTACCAAAACAATAAATAGGGGGAGGAGTATATATGAATGTTTTCTATGTCTAATTTCACATACATACATATTTGCACATAGGAAAAGAAAAATGAAACATTACATCATATGGAAAAACCTAGAAAACATAAAAATTCACAGTAAAAAACCCATCCAAAACCATCACTAGAGAAGGAAAACCATAAATCAAATAATATTTGTTTCAACAAATAATAGTCTTTTGTAGAGTATATTGCTACCACATGTGAGTTCATAAAGTTATGTTACATATGTCTATCCTTTATATTGCTAGAGTCACATAACTTAGAATGATAGCCTCTATATTAAGTACAATAAGAAACATTGGTTTCACCATTGATCACAATAGGGGGAAATGTATGTTCTTGCTCGGGGGTTTGGTAATAGCCTATGACACTCCATGACCTAATAGGGTAGGGTGGAGAGCAGGCTTTCTTTTGTTGTGTTTCATTTTATTTGCTCTATGTACAGATATGTATCTATGTGGAATTAGATGTAAGCAACATTTATATGCACAACCTCTATATTAAGTCTAATAAAAACATCAATATTTCCATTGATTATGGTCGTGGAAAATGTATGTTTTTCTACCACTGTAATCAATAGTGAGACCAATGTTTCATCTCACACTTAATATATAGCCTGTCATTCTAAGAAATCCTTATTGTGGCCTAGAAAAATAAGAACTATCCTTAAAGACACACAAACACATCCAACAATGCCCTATCAAGAAGAACATGAACTATTTTATTACTTTGCAACCATCGCCACTACATAGACACCATAAATCAAATAATGTATTCAAGGCCATAGAACAACAATCAACAATGCCTTATGGAAAATAGCATAAACTATTTTATTACTTCAACAAGTATTAAATGTAAGGTCTAGAAAATTGAAATGCAACATATCAATCAATAAGAGAAATAGGTATGCACCTTTTAGTCATTCTATTATGGAATAATTGAATTGTTAACATATTATTATAAGTAAAACTAATAATATCATCTTGATTGAATCTTAAGGTCTTTATTATGAAATTCCATGATTAAATATTTGACTCTCAGTACCTTGTTATGCTAATTAAGTATCATATGAACCACGCGTGGAATTCATGTTAATGAGAATTATATACTAAAGGAAATATTATCTAAAAAGGAAAACAAAACATTCATATTTATTGTTTTTGGAAGATAGTTGTTATTTGTTTCATCCTCAAAAGGGAATTCATACAATAATAGGATTTATATTAAGCATAATAAGAAACACTAGTTGACACATATAATGTGTTCAAAATCTTTTTGAAGTTATTCAAGGAAGAAGTTCTAGAGAGTATAATGACCAGTTTTAAAATAACCCTTTTACATGAATTCCATATCTTAGATTTGGAACTCCAAGTTTGATGATTTTCGTCAAGAACGTGTAGACATGCATCCTCTAGAAGTATTTTTCTTTAGAGTAGCTGAGCAAAGATTTGGAATTCTTTCAAAAGGCTTGACTGAATCTCACACATTATACTCTAAGGGACTCTTTTCCACAATAACCTCAAAGACCTTTTCAATGCATTCTACTTGCTAAGGCCTAATTTTTTTAGTTGCTTCTTACATTGAAAAACAAAGCCTAGGAAAAAAAGCTAAAAATAGTAAAGTGGGTGGTGGAGCAGCAAGGCCATCAAGGTAGAAAAATAATTTTTTGGCCAAAGTTGACAATAATGGAAAACCACAAAACATGAGGTTTCATAATTTTGTCATTTGATTACTGTGGTTTTAATATTCTTGGGTATGTGTAGGATCATCATGGAAGAAATAGGCCCTTAAGTTGCAAAAAATTTAGAAAAATCAGAGTCAGGCAACTTGACGTAAAAATTTGAATAAGTTATCTATATTATTTCAAAATTATGTAAGAATAGAATCTGTAGCAAATTGAATGTAGTTTCTAAACTACTAAGTTTATTTTTATTTTTTTTAAATCTATTTGGTGAAAATGTGAAATTTTAATATAGTAGTACTTAAATTTTAGGGAAAAAATAAGAACTAGATGTCTGTCTAACCACCTTAACCATAATAAAATGATAATATATTTTTTATAATATTTTAGATATAAGTAGAGGACTCATGTCCCGATGTGATGCATATTTTTTTGTAATTTTTTTGCAAGTAAATAATTAATTATGAATTTTTAATTACAACTTTAAAAATATATAAAAATTCCAATGTTTGACCACCTTAACTTGGTCAAAATTTCATGAAATTCATTTTTTTTAATCCTATAGTATGCGAAGCATAGAATATGACAAATGTTTTGGATTCAAAAAATGGGATATTGTTTGAAACCTATAGTTGTTTTTCAATCAACCTACCAATTAGGACTTTAGTAATAATTTAAATAGAAAATTTATAATAGTTATTTATTAAATTCAAAGTAAAGCATAATTTATATTGGTGAAAAGCTAAGAATATTCCTTAAAAACCCTTTTCATTTCATCAATTTTGGGTAAAAAAAATTCACCAACTACATACCCATCATATTGCCACATTTTGGCCCATCATGATCCTGCATATACCCTCTTATGTTGGCTAAGTGTAGATTATATTACTAGTACATGTGGGTTCATAAAGTTATGTTGCATATGTTTTTCTTTTATATTGTTACGGTTTCATAATTTAGAATGATAGGATCTATATTATGTGCAATAAGAAACATTGGTTTGACCATTGATCATAGTGCTGGGGAAAGTATGTTATAACAGTTCACAATGCCTTATAGATAACAACATAAACACTATAGCGTTAGCTTTTTTTTTCATATCAAAAGTGAATTAATATAGCCAAAGATAAAGAACAATAGTCAACAATTCCTTGTGGAAAACAACATAAACTATATAGTGTTGCAACCATCGCCACAAAGTGAAAGCATTAAATGAAACAATAATATTTTCAACAAAAACCTAGAAAATTATTCTTCCAACAAGAACCTATCATAAATGGAACAATACACTGAAAGCTAGAGAACAACAATCAATAATACCTTGTGGAGAACAACATAAACTCTATAACATTTATTATTTTATTGTGAATCATAACTAAAACAATTTAGTGAAAGATAGAGAACAACCCTCAACAATACCCTATGAAAAACAACATAAATTGTAAAACATTAACTATTTTATTGTGTTGCAACCATTTCAAAAAAATGGAAGCCATAAATGAAACAATTTTGATTTCAATAGTAATCTACATGGAGAAACCCACAAAATAGAATAATTCACAGTAAGAAACCCATGCATAAAAAAAAAAAAAAAAAACCTCACACATGCACAAAGTGTTTTCCCAAGACTACCTTATCGAAAATGAAACAACATAGCTAAAGCTATAGAAGAACACTCAACAATTCCTTATGAGAAACAACATAAACTATATAACATTAACTATTTTATTACATTGTGATCAGGGCCTCACCGCCCAAAACCCACAAAAATTAGAATAGATACCAACATAGAAGATGTGACATAGAAAAATGAGTCACTTTCAATTATTTTTAGAAAATGAAATTATAGACTGAAACTTTACATGCTCTAGCCTCATGGGCTTGATTCATTACAACAAAATCAACTCTGAAAAGAAAATCTACTATTTGGAGCCACAATATGCACTATTAGGGCCACCTACTACATCCCACACTAACCTTTTCTATTTTCCACAATAACCACCCTAGAATGTTCTAGAAAGTTCAATTTTCTCCTTTTCATTTTGGTGCCAAAAGTCTCACTATTTGATTTTTGGCCTAGGAAGAATTTTTTATGAAATTCACTTTTTAGAGGACCAACCTTGCAGAGCCATAAATTTGATCCTAGTGTCTGATTTAATATTATTTCATATCATTGGAAAGCTAGCGATGAGCTCTAAAATGCACAAGCCCACTATAGGTCAGTTTGGCCACCTTTTGAGCTATTTCAAGGCTTTTAAAGTTTTATATCTTAATTTGAAGCTACATTGGAGAAATTTTTCGGTATGAAAACTTTAATTTCTCCCAAACTGTGTATGGTATTGAGGTGATTCTTTCATAGCCATAAATTTTTTCTAGCTCTACTCCTTGGGGTAAATTTTCATGTCCACACTAGCCTATTTAGGTTGACTTACTAAAAATAGTAAGTGCTCATTTTTCACTATTTTTGATGTCTGACGGTCTTATACCCCTTAAGTGCCACCATGGGACTCAAAACACTTGAATAAAATAAAATAAAAATTATTTTAGGTGATGGAAAATTTCCTTACATTGCTAGATGCTTCTACATTAGATACCCAAGGTAATTTGAAAAGTGACCCTGCCACTTCTCAAGAGTTAGAGGGAAACCAAGATGGTTAACCTCGGCCTCAGATAACCATGACGAATCTTTAGTAGGCATTCCTTTCCATTTCACCAAGTAATCCACATATTGTCTATTTCTTGTGCTTCTACCAACACGACTATCCAAGATTTCTTTTATCTCTTCCTTCTATGAAATAGGTGCTAGAATTTTCAACTGTTCATTTATCAACCCCTCCTCTATATCGCCTTCATGATATTCTGTCAAATCTAGAATTTTGAACACAGGAGAAGTGTTTATTCCACTAGGAAACTCTACCTCACAAGTATTTCCCGAATCTTTCTTTTTAGGATCTTGCATGGTCCAAGCTTCTTCATTTTTAACTTGTATGTACCAATTGGAAACCTTTCCTTTCACAAATGAACCGTGACTTCATCTTGCACCTAGAACTCCTTATACCTCCTTTTCTAGTCTACCTAAGCCTTATATTGTAAGTTCATCTTGTTGATGTGTTTCTTCACTTCTTTTGTGCAAATTCTTTAGGCACTCAGCAAAATCTTCAACCTCAACACTACTCTTCTCCCCCTTATCCATATTTATCAATTCAAAAGAAGTTCTTGGACTACTCCCATATGCAATCTAGAAGGATGATTTACTAGTGCTCCTATTGACAAAATTGTTGTATGAAAATTTTACTTGTGGTATATAATCAAATCCCATCCCTTAGGCTTATCTACAACTAAGCATCTTAGGAAGTTTCCCAAACTCCTATTTACCACCTATTTTTGTCCACCAGTCTATGGATGGTGTGCATACCTAAACTTCAAATCTTTCTTCAGCTTCTTCCATAATGTCCTCCAAAAATAACTGGTAAATTTGGTATCTTTCTGAAACTATACTCTTTGGTAAACCATGTAGTCTCACCACCTCTCTAAAAATCAACTCTATAACATGAAAAACATCACTGGTCTTATGACATGGAATGAAATGTGCCATATTTTAAAATCTATCCACCACCAAAAATGTGGAATCATGCCCTCTTTATGTCCTTGGAAATCCAAGAATGAAATCCATGCTAATATCCTCTCATGGCCTCTCAGGTATAGGTAATGGATGATACAATCTAGTATTCTAACTTATTCCTTTTTCCAACTGACATACTTTGCAACTTTTTACATACTTCTTCACATCTTTTTGTAACTATGGCTAATAATAATTCTCACTGACAAGAGCAATGGTCTTATCTCGACCAAAATTTCTAGCCAATCCTCCACTATGCTTCTCCTTGATTAGATTCTCTCTCATAAAACACCTTGGAATGCACAATTAGATTCCTCTAAACAACATCCCATCTTGGATTAAGAAATCCAACCATCTCATCCTATCCAATGTAACCGGTTCCAAACAATATTTCCAATCACATGCAAAGTTTGGATCTTTAGGATACAAAATCTTGAGTTCATTGAACCCAACAACCTCTATATTCATCTTTATCAACAAATTTTTCTCTCTACTTAAGGCATCTACAACTCTATTTGACCTTCCACTCTTGTTCTTTAAAAAAAAAGTATAACTCTACAAAAAGTCAACAAATAGTGTCTTCATTTATTCAAAGCTTGAACTATAGCATACATTTTTTTATTATAGACAAAATATTTACTCTTAGAATCATTTAACTTCTCACTAAAATAGGAAAAAGACTTACCTTCTTGACTCAAAACAACTCATATGGTAGTGCCACTAGCATCACAATCTACCTAATAAACCTTATTGAAATCTAGAAGTGCCAAAATAGGTTGCTCAGTAACTTTCTTCTTCAACATGTCAAATAATTTGGTTGCTCGTGTAGTCCACCTAAGCTCTTTTCTATCCCATCTCATCGCTTAAGTAGTTCTAGAGGTGCACAAATACTACTAAAATTCTTAATAATTTTTATTTAAAAGCTTGCTAGACCATGAAATGATCCTACTTTTGTAACATTAGTTAGGGCAGGCCATTCAATGATACCTCTCACCTTCTCTAGATCCATTTTGAGACCCTTTGTTGAGACAACAAATCCCAGATACACCAACTCTCTCTTCACAAAACTACATTTCTTCAAATTAATAAATAGCTTCTCCTCCCTTAACTTCTCAAAAAAAATTTGGATATGCATTAGGTACTCCTCCAATGTCGTACTGAAAATTAGAATATCATCCAAATAAACAATAACAATTTTTCCTAAAAATTCTTTTAATACCTCATTCATAAGTCGCATAAATGTGCTTGGTACATTGGTTAGCCCAAAAGGCATGACTAGTCACTCCTACAAGTCCTCCTTGGTTTTAAAGGTTGTCTTCCATTCATCTCCTTCTCTAATTCAGATCTGGTGATATCCACTTTTCAATAGTATCTTCGTGAAGTAGTTATCTCCACTCAAGAAATCCTTAATGTCATCCATCCTTGGCAAGGGAAATTTGTACTTGATGGTGATCTTGTTGATGACTCTAGAATCAATACACATCCACCATTCCCCATCCTTCTTTGGTGCTACTATTGTAGGTACTACACATGGACTCAAACTCTTTTTGATCAATGTCTTATGCAACAACTTGTGCACTTGTCTATTCAACTCTTCACTCTCTATTGGATTCATATAATGAGATGCCTTATTCAACAAACTAGCTCCAAGAATTAGGTCCATCTAATGACTAATCTTTCTTTCAGGAGGCAAACCTTCAAGTACGTTATAAAAAATAATAGCTTGAAACTCATTCAACAAATATGAAATCTCTATAGGTACTTCAATAGCAACTTCCTTATCAACTTTTGGGATCAATGCAAAACACATAAGCTCATGCTTCATACCTTATAGGAACTTTCTTCCAGCAACTGAACAAATTCATGCATTATTGCATACCTTTTCCTCTTCCTATTTCAAGGGCTTCAACTTGTGACAAACTCCATCCTTCATCAAATAATATGTGTTGGCATGTCCATCATGTATTGCTCATCAATCAAACTTCCACATTCTGCCTAACAATATATGACAAACATCCATAGGAATAATATAACATAGTACGTCATCATGGTCAATTCCAATCTTGAACTTTACCAGAAATTGTTCATTTACCAAGTCTTTATGGTCCTTCTACAATCAAGCAATCTAGTATTAGTTTTGATGCCTTCTTCTCTCCAACCACAACTTACTAACTATTTTTTCTAAAATAAGGTTATGGTATGTGTAGGATCAAGATGGGAAAAAAAGTGGCAATATGATGGGCATGTGTAGGGTATGTGGTTGATGACTTTTTTCTTTTACCTAAATTGATGAAATGAAAAAGGGTTTTTAAAGGAGATTGTCAACTTTCCACTAATATAAATTATGCTTTACTTTGAATTTAATAAATAATTATTATTCATTTTCTATTTGAATTACAACTAATGTCCTAATTGATAGGTTGATTGAAGAACATCTATAGCTTTTAAACGGTATCACAATTTTTGAATCTAAAACATGCATCACATTCTATGCCTCACATACTATAGGATTAAAAAAAAATAATGTCATGAAGTTTTGACCGAGTTAAGGTGGTTAGACAAGCGATTTTTTTATATTTTTTAAAAGTTGTAATAAAAAAATAATAATTAATTATTTACCTGGAAAAAATTACAAAAAATAATGCATCACATTGGGAGATGAGTTCTCCACTTATATCTAAAATCTTATAAAAAAAATATTATCATTTTATTGTGGTTAGGGTGGTCACACAAACACCTACTTATTTTTTCCCTAAAATTTAAGTGTTACTACATTGAAATTTCAAATTTTCACCAAATACTTTTCTTTTTTAAAATAAACCTAGTAGTTTAGAACCTACATTCAATTTTCTACAAATACTATTATTACATATTTTTGAAATAATATAGACAACTTATTCAAATTTTTACGTCAAGTTTTTACTAACTCTAATTTTTGTGAATTTTGTGCCAAATACGGGCTTGTTTTTTTCATGATGATCCTACACATACCCTTATCAGTACTACCTCCATCAATAATAATATTGCAAACTTTACCTTCATACTTACATTTGTTTTGAAAAAAATCTTCCTTTGAGTTGGTTTCTTCTCCTCATATAGCATGACTCTTCTAGTAGCAAGAACCTCTCATCTTTCTCTATCCTCATAATGTGAAAACTTAGCATCTTCATCTACATGTGCAACTCGTGCATTAACCTTGGGTCTTCTATTTTTCATTCCTTGATGTTGAGGACACTCATAGGCTTTATGTCCTTCTCCACACTAGAAATAGGCCTCAAAAGCCTCATCTTCCTAGTTCTTGTCCAAATCTTCCCCTTCCTCTTTGGTCTCCATTATTCTAATCATGAGAATGATAGGTGTTATCTCCTTTTGTTTCTGGCTACTACTAGAGCCTTCACCCTTCCTTTTATCTTCATTTCAACCTCCATATGACCATCTAATGGTCTTTCCTCCATGATCTTCACCTCATTGTTTGTTCTCAAATCTCTTGTTCAGTCGTTCTTCAACCTTAGAGAAAACTAATAAGCATCCTTAATAGTGGTCATTCTTACCAATGCAAATTCTTCTTGTATGCTTGGCTTCAACCCATTAATATAATGAGAAAATTTATCTTTATTCACCTCAGAATGTCCTATTTGAATCAGGACCTTGTGAAATTCCTCTATGTATTCTTTCACCATCCTTGTCCCTTGCATCAAGCTTTGCATCTTCTTGAGCAACTCCAATTCGTAATCTACTAGAATAAATTATTTCTTCAATTTTGACACCATTTTTTCCAATCTAGAAATTTTATATTTCCCTGATCTTCCTCTTTCTAGCTGGACCTCTTTCCACCATATACTGGCATGACCTTTCAATTTTTTCTTTGCAAACCTCACATTGTGAGGATCTTTAATCTCCTCAAACTCAAAAAATTCCTCCATGTCATTGTTCCAATCAATCAATTCTTCAAGATTCAAATTTCCACTAAACTTTGAAACCTCCATTTTAGGTCTATTCCCAATGCTTGAGATCACTCTCAACAATATTCTTTCTCTAGGATCTAATTGATCCTGCCCCTCCTCTTCCATTTCCTCTTTTGTTTCATCTTCACTGTCATATTTGTCTCATTACACATGTTTTCTTTGAACCTCTTGTTGGAAGGCTTCTAATTGCCTTCTAAGGGCTCTGATTTCATCTCTAGGTGGATCTCTTCCACCACCTTGGCCTCTACCTCTACCATATAGGGAAAGTATTGGAGGCATCTTAAACTCAACCCACACTTATAGTTCTTGTTGCAATTGCCTCACATTT
Source organism: Sequoia sempervirens (assembly GCA_007258455.2). NCBI lineage: Eukaryota > Viridiplantae > Streptophyta > Pinopsida > Cupressales > Cupressaceae > Sequoia > Sequoia sempervirens. The sequence continues at coordinate 36,796 of VDFB02339497.1, read as the reverse complement.
AACTCTCTGTTACAGGCTCATGAAATCCTTCTCTAATACCAATTAATGAGGCCCCCATTGTCCAAAACCCACAAAATCCACAATAACAAACACCAACAAAGAAGATGTGAGACAAAAAAATGAATCATTTTCAATTATTTTTAGAAAATGAAATTATAGATTCAAAGCTTACATGCTCCAACCTCATGGGCTTGATTCATTACGACAAAAATCAACACTAAAAAGAAAATCTACTATTCAGAGTGATAGTTTGCACTTTCAAGGCCACCTTCTACATCCCCCACTAACCCTTTTTTATTTTCCACAACAATTACCCTAGAATGTTCTAGAAAGTTTAAATTTCCCCTTTTTTTGGGCACCAAAAGTCCTACCGTTTGATTTCTATTCCAGGAATAATTTTTTATGAAATTCACTTTTTAGATGAGCAATTTCACGAGGCCGTAAATTTTGATCCAGGTGTCTAATTTGCTATTATTACATATTGTTGGAAAGTTCTCAATGAGCTCTACAAAATGTGAATTGACTGTAGGTTAGTTCTGCCACCTTTTGAGCTATTTCAAGGCCTCTAAAGTTTTATATCTAAATTTGAAGCTACATTGGAGAAATTTCTTCAAATGGAAACTTTAATTTCTCCCAAGCCATTTTTTCACTATGTTTGATGCCTTACAGTCTTACAACCCTTAAGTGCCATCATTTGACTCAAAACAACTAAAGAAAATAAAGAAAATATTTTTTTGGGTGATGCAAGATTTCCCTACACCACTAGATTCTCCTACATCATGTTGCAACCATTACCACAAAATAGAAGCCACAAATGAAAAAATATTGGTCTCAAGATTGACCCAAATTGAAAAACCCACAGAACGGTTTTTTGTCAACAACACCCTATAAAAAATGAAATGACAACATCAACTATTTTATTGCCTTGAGGAAAATGAAACGATATAGCCAAATATTTGTAAACAATGCCCTAGTGAAGATAACCCAAACTATTTAATAGCCTTGCAACCATCGACACTGTACGAAAACCATAAGTGAAACAATATAGGTCTCAACAGTGACCCAAATGGAAAAACCCACAAAATAGTCTTTTTTCAACACAACCTTATAAAAAATGAAACAATTTAGCCTAAGATATTTCCTTGCAACCATTGGCACCACATGCAAACCAATGATGCCCTATGAAAATCAACATAAATTGTATAGAATTAACCATTTTATTCTATTCCAACCATAGCCACAAAATGCAAGCCATAAATCAAATAATATTGGTTTCAACAGTGACCCAAATGCAGAAACCCATGCAAAACCATAGCCACAAAATATGAACCATAAATGAGAAAATATTGGTTTTAACAAATAATGTAGTTTTTTTCTCAATAACACCTTATCAAATATTTAAACTATATAGATGTTTCAACAATACCTTATCAAAAATGAGACAATATAGGGTAAGCTAGAGAACAACAATGAACAATGCCTTATGGAAATCAACATAAAATGTATAACACTAATAATTTATAGTGTTGTAACCATAGCCACAAACTAGAAGCCATAAATCAAACAATATTAGTTTCAACAGCAACCTAGATGGAAAAACCCACAAAACACAAAAAAATCATAGTTACAAACCCATGCAAAAAATATATCCTTTTCTCAATAGCACCTTATCAGAAGTTGAAATAATATAACCTTTTCAATGGCACCTTATCAAAAATGAAACAATATATCCAAAGCTAGAGAACAACAATAAAAGATTCATACTAGAAATCAACATTAACCATATAACATTAACTATTTATTGCATTACAACCATGGCCACAAAACAAAAGTCATAAATAAGACAATTTTTGTTTCAACAACAACCCAAATAGAGAAACCCACAAAACAAAAAATAACAACCAACAATACCATAGACTATTCAATTTCCTTGCAACCATCGATACCACATGTATACTATAAATGAAACAATATTGGTCTCAATAGTGGCCTAGATGAAAAAAACCACAGAACAAAAGAATGCCTAGGCTAGAAAACAACAATCAACAATTCCATAAATTGTAACAAACCCATACAATACCATCACCACAAAAAATGAACAATAAAATAGCCTTCTCAACAACACCTTATTGAAAATGAAACAATATAACCTAAGCTAGAGAACAACAATCAACAATTCCCTATGGAAATTAACATAAACTATATAACATTAACTATTTTATTACATTGAAACTATAGCCACAAAATAGAAACCATGAATCAAACAATATTGGTTTTAACAGTGACCTAGATGGAAAAACCCACAAAACACAAAAATGAACAGTAACAAACCCATGCAAAAATATAGTCTTTTCTCAAAAGTACCTTATTGAAAATGGAACAATATAGCCTTCTTAATAGAACCTTATTGAAAATGAAACAATACAACCTAAGCTAGAGAACAACAATCAACAATGCCCTATGGAAATCAACATAAATTGTATAACATTAACTATTTTATTGAGTTGCAACCATAGCCACAAAATTCAAGCCATAAATCAAACAATATTGGTTTCAATAGTGACCTAAATGGAGGAACACACAAAACACAAAAACTCATAGTGAAAAACCCTTGCAAAACCATAGCCACAAAACATGAACCATAAATGAAACAATATTAGTTTTAACAAACAATATAGTTTTTTTTCAACAACACCTTATTGAAAATTGAAATAATATAGCATTTTCAACATCGCCTTATCGAAAATGAGACAATATAACCTAAGCTAGACAACAACAATAAAAAATGCCTTATGGAAATCAACATAAATTGTATGATGATAACTATTTTATTGTGTTGCAACCATAGCCACAAAATGGAATTTGTTTCAACATCGACCTAGATGGGAAAACCCACAAAACATGAAAAATCATAGTTACAAACCCATGCAAAAATATAGACTTTTCTCAATAGTACCTAATTGAAAGTTGAAACAATGTAGCCTTTTCAACAACACCTTATAAAAAATGAAACAATATTTCCTAAGCTAGAGAACAACAATAAAAAAATGGATAATGGAAATCAACATAAACTTGTTGGCTGAAGGGTTGTGCTATTTTGGACTCTATTCGGATCATTTGTGGCCTTGTTCTCTTAGTTCGGTGGTTCTCAAGTTTTTATCCTAGACCCTAGATGGATTTGTTCCTTTTATAGGCCTTTCCAAAGGAGGCTTCAATTGCATGCTTGGCTACTATGTTCGACATCTCCTTTGGTCCTATGGAGGTGTAGGTTGAGGGTGTTGGCAATGTCTAGCTATGATGGGTTTTTTGATCATATCCTCCTCTCCAATAGAGGGGATCTCACTCTTTTAGAGGTGGAAATGGAGTTGGTTCCCTGTTACAAGGTGAGTTTGAGCTATAGGGAAGCTGATTTATTGCAATTTTCTATGGTGGATCTCAAAGTCCCCATTAAGGTGGGGTGTTTGGTCTTATTGGTGGTTCATATAATTGTGTTCTTTGCTCTTTTAGTGTTTATTATCTTTCTTGGCTCAATGGTGTCTACCATGAGCAGGTAGTTTGATGATGCTTGGTAGATGCAGACGGGCTCTTTGTGTAATGATTTGGGTTTCTAATCCCAGTCTATTTGGTTAAGGGTATTTGACCCTTGATTATTTGTAAGATGTAGCATGTGTAGTCCTGCATATTTTTTGGAGGCTGATGTGGAGCTGCTATTGGTCTATGGTTTCTCTTAATTGCAGCTTGCTTTCCTTTGTATTGGGTTTTGAGCCCAATAAAAACCCATTTTTTACCCTTAATCTAAAACATAAACTATATAGCATAAACTATTTTATTGCATTGCAACCATATCCAAAAAAAAACCATAAATCAAACAATCTTGCTTTCAATAGTGACCCAGATGGAGAAACCCATAAAAAAGAAAACAACAACCAACAATGCCATCAACTATTCAATTTCCTTGCAACCATTGACATTACATAAAAACCATAAATCAAACAAAATTGGTCTCAAGAACAACCAAAATGAAAAAATGCACATAATAGAAGAATTTATAAGATAGAAAACAATAATCAACAATGCCATAAACTATAACAAACCAATGCAAAACCATCACCACAAAACACAAACCATAAATGAAACAATATTGATTTAAAAAAAGAATATAGTCTTATTTGAATAGTACCTTATAAAATATATATATATATATATATATATATATATATATATATATATATAGCCTTTTCAATAGAACCTTATGAAAAATGAAAGAATATAGCCTAAGCTAGAGAACAACAATCAACAATTTCCTATGGAAATCAACATAAACTGTATAACATTAACTATTTTATTGTGTTGCAACCATAGCCACAAAACAGAAACCATAAATCAAACAATATTTGTTTCAATAGTGATCCAGATGAAAAAACTCAGGAAATAGAAAAATGCACAGTAACAAACCCATGCAAAAATAGTCTTTTCTCAATAGTACCTTATAAAAAATGGAACAATATATCTTTTTCAACAAAACCTTATTGAAAATGAAACAATATAGCCTAAGTTAGAGAAAAAAAATCAAGAATGCCCTATGGAAATTAACATAAACCATATAACATTAACTATTTTATTGATTCACAACTATAGTTACAAAATGCAAGCCATAAATCAAATAATATTGATTTCAACAGTGACCCAGATGGAAAAATGCACAAAACACAAAAAATCACAATAACAAACCCATGCAAAAATATACTCTTTTCTTAACAGTAGCTTATAGAAAATTGAAACAATAATGCCTAATGGAAGTCAACATAAATTGTATAACATTAATTATTTTATTTTGTTTCAACCATAACCACAAAATGGAATGCATAATTCAAACAATATTGGTTTCAATAGTGACCCAGATGGAGAAACCCGCAAAACACAAAAATTCACAGTAACAAACACATGCAAAACCATAGCCACAAAACACAAACCATAAATGAAACAATATTCATTTTTACAAACAATATAGTCTTTTCTTGACAACACCTAATTGAAAATTGAAACAATCAACAATACCTTATCGAAAATGAAACAATATAGCCTACCATAAACCATGAACCATAAATGAAATAATATCGCAAAGGGGGTATGTGTAGGATCATGATGGGCCAAAAACTGGTGATATGATGGGTATGTGTAGGGTATGTGGCTAATGACTTTTTTTTACCCAAAATTAATGAAACGAAAAGGGTTTTAAAGGAGATTCTCATATTTTCACCAATATAAATTATGATTTACTTTGAATTTAATAAATAATTATTATTCATTTTCTATTTGAATTACGACTAAAGTCCTAATTGATAGGCTAATTGAAAAACATCTATAGATTTCAAACGGTATCTGATTTTTGAATCCAAAACATGTGTCACATTCTATGCTTTGCATACTATAGGATTAAAAAAAAAAAATTTCATGAATTTTTGACCAAGTTAAGGTGGTCAGACATATGAGGTTTTATATTTTCTAAAATTTGTAATAAAAAATTCATAATTAATTATTTACTTGGAAAAAAATTACAAAAAAACATGCATCACATCTAGGCATGAGTCCTTTACTTATACCTAAAATCTTATAAAAAAATATTATCATTTTATTTTGGCTAGGGTGGTCAGACAGACACCTACTTCTTATTTTTTCCTTCAAATTTAAGTACTACTGCATTGAAATTTCAAAATTTCACCAAATAGATTTTTTTAGTTTTTAAATAAACCTAGTGGTTTAGAAACTACATTCAATTTCCTATAGATTCTATTCTTACATATTTTTGAAATAATATAGATAACTTATTCAAATTTTTACGTCAAGTTTCCTAATTCTAATTTTTTTGAATTTTTCACCACTTAAGGGCCTTTTTTTTCCTTGATGATCTTGCACTTACCCAAAGGTTTTTTCAATATGCACCTCTTCCCACTTGCTTCAAATGCACCTCTTCCTAATTGCTTTCTCTCTACTTCCTTGTTTCTCAAACATTTGCAAAAAATGGGAAAAAAATAATCATAGGTGACACTTTTGTATTGCTTTTACAACCATCGTCCCATGTAAAAAAATAAAATAACCTCCAACCACCTTCATAGAAGCTGGAAAATGGTTGATCAAACTTGCACCTTCATAGAATCTTTCCCTCATCACTCAGAACTCTAAGAGTAGGTAAAGCAACAAAATGACACCCAACAATGCTTTATTGAAAATTGCGTAGACATTCACTATGTTTCCTAAGGTTTTAAATGACATGAGTTATTACAACCATTGCCAGTACATAGAAACCATGCAACAATTAATGTTGATGAAAACCAAAATTTAATTTTGTTGGCCTTCTCTATGCATGTGGAAAAAAATCTGCCACCTTCTTCCTGACTGATAACGGATTTGGAAAGGCTTGAAAACATGTGCCAACCACTTTTTTTAAATTAAAAAACATCTGCCATCTTTTTCCCAACTACCAAAAGGCTTAAAAGTTGGGAAGGCTGATGAGAATTCTGACCAAAGTTCACACATATAACCTATTAGCTAAATATGATAATTGTATTGGTGTGCTTGTAAATAAAGTATATATTTTACTTCCTCTATATATTTCCACCTATGGTTATGTACCTTGAATATGGATAATGTTGAAAAGTTCTAGAAACTAAGAGGGGGCATGAATTAGTCTACTCAAAACTTAACCTTTTATGGAACTGGAAAATTTGAGCACAACTCAAACTCCTTTAGTAGATAAAAATAGAACTTTAAGAAGATCAATAACATAGAGGATTATAGAAATTAGAATCTTTAGTTCCTTTTGCAAACATAACCAATAAAAGATATAGCAATAATCATATAAAAAAAAAAGAGAACGAAATAGAGAACACATACACGCACAAGGAGAAACTAGATTTACATGGAAAATCCAATGAGGAAAAATCCATGGTTAGAGTTAGCTCACAATATAAGGATCGCTACCGAAAATACATGCAAGAAGGCTCATTGCCTTAGAGAAAGATACAAAAAGCACTTGCAACACTAAAGCACCAACCAACTCTAGGAGAAAGATATAGGGATTTGATGAGATTCACTATCTTAGAGTAGGATATAATATGAATTAGAGATAATCAAAAGAACACCAACACAACTCTCTGTTGAATAAGGTGTTCAAGAATAATTGATCTTTTCTTTCACAATATTTTGCACTATCTTTGTTGGATATTCAATATGATTTGCACATATGGTTTTTTGGACTTATGCACATATCCATCTAGTTGCATCCAAAAATATCTTTTCTTTATATCCACCTCAACACTTCAATTCTTCAATTAGCCCAACCAAGAAGAGAATAAATAAATAATATAATATTTCAATCACCAAAGCATAATTTTTTCCTATCCTGAGGATAGAGATGACAAGAAACAAACTTAACACATCTTTCAATGCAATCCCAAATGATTTACATGTAGGTGCACATAAACCTTAGTCAGCCCATAAATAATGTTTCAATTGATTGTACTTCATGTGATCCCAAATAAGATAGGTTAGGAACCAAATCTATCATGGCACATTTTCTATTCCTAGTGTATCCATCAAGAACATAACCCAAGAAAATGAATAAGCTATGTTGGCTAGATATCCACAAATAACCTAGAAAGACAACTCAAAATAGAATGTGGCATCAAAGCAACAAATTAGCAACTTTTGGATCATATAGAGATGTTCCTTTAAAATCCAAAATCACTTTCATACTATTCTTTATGCCCCACAACAAAACCCAAAATGACAACACAACATATAAATTATACTAGGGTATGTGTAGGATCATAATGGACCAAAAAGTGGTGATATGATGGGTATTTGTAGGGTATGTGGCTGACAACTTTTTTTTAATCCAAAATTGATGACATGAAAAGGGTTTTTAAAGGATATTCTTAAATTTTCACCAATATAAATTATTATTTACTTTGAATTTAATAAATAATTATTATTTAATTTCTATTTGAATTGTGACTAAAGTCCTGATTGATAGGCTGATTGAAAATGATCTATAGCTTTCAAATGATATCACATTTTTGGAATCCAAAATATGCATCACATTCTATGCTTCACATACTGTAGGATTAAGAAAAAAAATGAATTTCATGAAGTTTTGACCAAGTTATGGTGGTCAAACATACAAATTTTTATATTTTTTAAAAGTTGTAATGAAAAATTCATAATTAATTATTTACTTAGAAAAAAATTACAAAAAAATATGCATCATATCTAGACATGAGTCATCTACTTACGTGTAAAATATTATGAAAAAATATTATCATTTTATTGTGGTTAGGGTGGCTAGATAGACACCCACTTCTTATTTTTTCCCTGAAATTTAAGTATTACTGCATTGAAATTTCAAACTTTCACCAAATAGATTTTTTTTAAAAATAGTAAACCTAGTAGTTTAGAAACTACATTAAATTTTCTACAGATTCTATTCTTACATATTTTTGAAATAATATAGATAACTTATTCAAATTTTTACATCAAGTTCCCTAACTTTGATTTTTTTGAATTTTTTGCCACTTAAGGGCCTATTTTTTCCATTATGATCCTGCACATACCCACTAACAATAAAATAGAATGTAATCCACATGTACATTTGCACTGACTATGTCCTTTAAGGTATCATGACTACATTACAAACACTTCAATTATCCAATCCAAACATACAACACAAAATAGCTACAACAAGAGTTCATTTACATCCATTATATTATATTTATCTATTTCCATGGATACAACAATATTAAAAATCATAGAATACAAACCAATGAATGCATATAAAACTTTCCAAACATGGGGGATAGATCATAGCACTATTTACAATTTTAAATCAAAGCTTCTCTTATAAAAATGAGAAGAATTCATCAAATACATGATAAGATACAACAAAAATATTACATTACATAACATCAATGCTAACTCAAGTCTGATGCAAAATATGGAATCTTTGGATCAGGTGCCACATCCATGCTCATGAACATCAACTGGGAACCCAATGGAGTGCATAGAACATTCCACCTAACCATATGAAACCCTAAGGTCCATCCCCCGAGCTAGGAGATAATAATAAGGACCTACTAGACAAGTAGTCAAGTATAGAAGGCCAACATGACTCCAACACACCATAATAATAACAGAACATAAAGAAACATCCACATCTAGAGGTACATGAACAACAAGGGGAAAACAAACAAAGCTTAAAAGGTTACTATAGAGAGGAGTGTCATGACATAGTTTTCTATGGGTTACCCTGGTGTAACCTTCCTAGGTTACCAAACCCCCATCTTGGGTTACCCTAGACCACCTTTACCATCCAGTGAAAACCCATACAAATTCATGCAAGATCAACATACCTCCCTATCAGACTAGACATTTGATATTTCAATTCCAGGCCTTCCCACTCATCTCAAGCCTAAACAAGCACTTGAGCCATGAGTGTGGTGTTATCTTGATTAATGTGAACTACCCAAATCCCTAATTTATTTTAGGTTATCACTGATTAAGAAACTCTCAATGAGTTACCCTAGACCTGCCACTTTGTGTACGGGACCCCCATTAAGAGCCACTCCCCTACTAGCAACAAAAAACTCAATGGTCCACTAACTTGGGAAGCCAACTTTCACAACATATAAAGTCACACGAATTATCTAATAAAGAGATAAACGCACCCACTCACAAAAAGTCTCCATAGTTAACAATTCCACAATGTAAGGCCAGAACCCACATAATCACAAATCGAGTATAAAATAAAGTGTTTAGAAAGAACCAACATGAAAATTTAATCATAAAGAAAAATCTTTTTCCCCAATGTTTGGAAGTCTAACAAATCACTAAGACAATTGTTCCCCCAATGAAGTGGCAAAAATAACATGATCTCAAAAGAATGTTTTCAATCCACAATTTGTGAATGGACAAGTGTAGAATAACATGTGGAAACATCACAATGAGATCTTCAAACTAAGAAAAAAAAACATAATCAACTTAATACAAAATCAACCACAAAACCAAAATCTCCTCAATAACCATGACACAAACGGGCTCCCTCCAAAATCACCTCAATACAAAATAATCCACAATAATCAAAATCAATTCAAATTCCAAAATCACATACAACATTCATCGCAAGGAAACAATCAAACAATGCAACCATGAAATACACAATTTAAAGCTACTTACAATAAACAAGCAATCAAGAGCAACTCCATAAATAAACACCACTTCCACTTTTATTTAACTCAACGACTTAAGCACTTAATCCAAACACTTAAAACTAATCCATCTTAACTTGACTTCATAAACAATAGAAGTAAGTTAAATTCTAAGATAAAACCTACTTATATCTTTTAAATCACTATAGACATATGTTGAACTAATCTCCATAAATGCACTTAAATACTCAAGTCTCTATTATAAAAGTAAATAACTTAATCCTTCAATTAATGAAATGCAAATAAGCAATTTTCCCTATTACAATTCCCTAACTTATTTATCAAATCTACCATCTACCCAAATATACATAAGTCAATCTTATGCTATCTAATTTCCAACTCAATTAACATACTTAATTATATATATACATATATAATTATATAGATATATATATGCAAATATATTCCCATAATATATAGATATATGTATATAATTAAATACAATTAAAAAGACAGCTCATATTACTACAAAATTAATAAAACAACACACAATTAGAAATTAATAAACATATCCATTTATTACACACAACGTGTGTATATGTGTATATATATATATATATAAAATAAATAAAATAAAAAATCCATTTTACCATCTCTTGTTTATAGGTTAACCAAATAAATCTTATAGAACAAATTCAATCATAATACAACAATGCATACACATGTATATATGGTGAGTATTTGAAACTATATAGTCTCGTTAGATTATTGGACAAAGAAAGGGTTTGGCCAATAGGGATTGAGATGTAGAAAATATTGGCTTTGGGTTCATTGTTCAGTATTGTGAATCAGATTAAAAATTGTGGTAATACGTATATTATGCTTACATATATATAAAGATGTTAATTTTAAATAGTCGAATGCTTTTATCAATTGTTCCCATCAAATATAGTGAAGAGAATATACATTCCAAGTATTTTCATGAAAAGAAAATTGAATGAGACACAATACAAAGAAAGGTCCACCGAATTACCAATCAAAAGGATATATATCTACATATCGAATTCCAATATTTGAAAAGCCAACCAAGAAATGCATATTTAATAAAATTGACAAACCAGAAAATCAATTTATCATGCATAGAGTAATTCATCAAATATCATGCTTACGGTGTTCCCCATCTAATATCAGACACACGGTTCAAAGTATTGCATGGAAAATAAATCACACCATCTAACATGGGGGTGCCACAACTAGCAAACAACAACTCTTGAACTTGAACATAATTCGCTTGCAAGATAGATGTATCAAATAGAATGGATTTATTCAATGCATGAGCACACAAATTATGGAAGGGAGTCGCTAATTGCAGTCTGTGAGAAGTTACGGCCTGAATACACCATACTTGAATACCACAATAACCTCCTATCTAATACTATGTTTGAGCTCAATCAGTAGATCAAGGAAATTCGCCAAGCATTCAATTAATCATAGAAATAAAGAAATCAAAAAAATTAAACCATGAATGCAACTGTTGAATACTTCCCCAATAGTATGGGATTAAGCTAAGAAATTGATGATGGGTCAAGGAACAAACTTTGAATTGTTAATGAAACCTATAAAGATGCAGACACTGATCTATTGGATAAGAACATAAATGAGGATTCTATATATAAATATCAAATGTGATACCTTGACTGAATTTTTTTTTGAGGCTCCACAAGGTGTGCAGTTCATCCTCCTTTTAAGAGTATTACAACAAACAACTCTATCACTACCCCTACGCACCAAAAGAGATCAATCCATAACTAGAAAAGTAGCATTCTATATATAACACATCAAGAGGCCTGTGTTTGCCAATACCAAAACTTTTGGCCTTGAAATGCATGGCAATGTTTCCCCTAGCAACGGGGAAGCTTGATTTTATGATAAGTCAATTTTTTATTTTTACGCAGAGATGCCATCTTGAGTGACACAACAGAAGGACTTCAATAACACCCATTGGCTATTCTAAACACGGTTGGTCCAGACAACACAGCCCTGCGAGTCGAGAGCAATATGTGGTAAATGTTAGAGGAAATGAAATACATGATTCGTGAATATGCAATGATATCAGGATCTGCACAAGATGGATTTTCCAAAAGGGCTTTAAGTGACTTTCATGCAAATACAATTGGCTAGCATGTATGAATCGCCCTCCCCCCCCACAACAAAACCTCATTGCATAGAGTAATATGCATGTGGTTGCGCCCAATTTAGGTTTATTAAAAGGGCTTGAAGAATTCAAAATTCCCTCGAGAAGACAATGATAGTATAAAGGGACTATAAAATTCTTGATTACTAAAACGATATCACCCTGTCGTGATATGATCATTTCACTGGAATAATTAAAGCTACAAGAACATTCATGCAACATAAGACTGAAGATAAGTGATGATGCGAAGATCCTGTTTTTTCCAACATGGCAAAGTCATCCGCTTTTTTTAGCCAGCATCTTAGTTTTTAAAGTAGTTTTTCTTTAAAACTTTGTTTTTTTGCTTTCTGCAAATAAAGCATGTGTTGCATGCTAAGTAGTGGAGATCTTCTTTGATTTTTTCTTGTGCTTCGAACTCTATTTTATCCCCCGTGTATTTCTTTTGAATAAGCAGCAAAAACAGAGAACTCTGTTTTAAAAAACAGAGCAGAATTTTCTGATTCTTTTTAACAGCACTGTGCAGAACAGAGGAAGAATGTGAAGTTGGTTTTTCAATGAGTTAATTGATTGCGGTTTATTTTGTTACAGCATTATGGTATATTATTTTGTTTATCAGCATTGTGTCAGTTTGTTTTCTTTCTCTGCTGCTTCATTTCTTTAATCAGCTGGCTTAGAGGTGAGGCCTCTGTTTTAGAAACTACATTTGGTATCAGAGCAGGTTTTTTGTTTTGGGTTTAAGATCTAGTTGTTCAAATTTCGCCAAAGATTATCATGTTGAATTCTAACAGCTTGCCCATTCCAGAATTTGATGGAAATGAGTATGATTATTGGTGTATAAAAATGATGACTTTTTTAATAGAAAAATATTTGTGGGAGATTGTTGAATCAGGTTACCAGGAGCTAGCTGATTGGAATGCCCTCCCAGTCAATGAAAGAACAGCAAGGAAGGAGGCTAAGAAGAAGAATTTTCAAGCATTGTTTCATATTCAAATAGCTCTAGACAAGAGTCTATTTCCAAGAATTGCAGGTGCAAAGACAATTGAGGATGCCTGGAAGACTCTAAAAGAAGCTTACCAAGGTAGTGATCAGGTCCAAGTTGTCAAGTTACAGACATTGAAGAGAGAATTTGAGAATTTAAAAATGCAAGAAAGAGAAAGTGTGAGTGAGTATTGTGTCAGAGTAAAAGATGTGGTCAATAAGATGGCTACACTTGGAGAAACTGTGAACACAGAAGTTCTGATAAAAAAGGTGTTGAGATCTCTCACACCAAGATGGAATCACGTCGCCATAATAATGGAAGAAAGTAAGGATTCGACAACCCTTCAATTCGATCACCTCGTTGGATCTTTGATCTCACATGAAGAAAGATTAAAAGATTATTTTGGAGAAAGTGTTGAGAAAGCTTTTTCCTCCAAAGTACAAATCACAAAGAATGATGATGGCAGCAGTAGTAGCAAAAACAATCAAAGCCAAGGTAAAGGTCAAAATCAAAATAATTCAAGAGGTAGAGGTAGAGGTTTTTCAAGAGGAAGAGGTGGTTCAAGAGGCAGAGGTAGAGGAAGATTTGATAAAATGAATGTTCAATGTTTTTGAAAAGGACAAAACAGGTTTTATAAGGACCTGAAACCACAAAGTTCAAACAACAAAAGATAGAGCAGGACTAGTCCAAACAAACAAACAGCTGTCCCAAAAAGGAAACAACAGCAAAAAGAGACAATATGGTCCAAAAAAAAGACTGCCAAAAAGCCAGAAACAGACACACCCGCACTACTCCAAGGTGTTAATCAACTCCTCGGCCTCCTTTTCAACATCCTTCATATCCTGTAACCCCTGCTTGAGAATTTGAACCGTATGTGAAGAAATCGGGGTGTTCCTCTTCGAATTAGCCCGAGTGCAAGTCGAAATCCCTTCAACAACAGATCTCCTACCTCCTCTGTCCGTATCCAAATCCACGACCAGCAAGCAATGTTGATTTTTTTCGAGCTTTTCCACCATAGCATTGATGATAATGGTGTTATGCCTGGCGATTTTGTGATTATTCACCACAGTGGCCCTAATATTTTGGCTAATCTTGGACATGTTGCACTCGAGCCTGGTCATTCTTTCCTCCTATGAATGTTGTATTTTCCTTGGTAAGGGGGTTTCCTATCCCTCATTCTCATTCCGACTCTAGCTAATCTTCTGCTCCAAATCCATGACTCTGTTACTGAGGTCTCTATTATGGCCTTTCAAATCACAATTTTCCTTCTGGGTCCACTTGAGAATAGTGAAAAGGCCATACGTACTTTTTTCCGCCACACTCACAATGTCCTCAGGCTTGAGCTTATTCAAGGCAGAATTAATTTCATCCTGATTAGGGGAATCAATAGGGGAATTCCCAAATCTTCCAGGCGTGGAGGCACTAGGGGCCGACTCTTTACTGACCATAGGTTTATCAAAAAAAAATTCTATAGAATTCCCAGAGTACGAGACTAATTTCGTAATAGGGGTACCTTTAAAACCAGATACTAGACCCAGGGTAGGGCAGCTAGGAGACTGCTGGGGGTTAAGATAGGGCGGCGAGGAAAAACCCAGGGTAGGGAAATCAAGTGAAGGCTGCAATAAAGTACCTGAAGGCGAAGTAGAATCCATAAGGGCTTTCCGACAAGACAAGGATTGGGGAGCAATGGTATTAGGAGCAGTAGGGGCATAAGCAGGAGGGGCCAGGGGGTCGTTCTTCCTGCTACTTTCAGTATCCTCATCGTCCAAATCCCCAATATCAACAATTTTAGGCAAAGCAGGTAAATTTTGATAATGCTCAAAGATGAGCCTGACAAGACCAGGGTGAATAATAACATTCCTCCTAGGGTTTCTTTCAACATCATCAAGGCAATTCTTCAAAGAAGAGAATAAGTAAAAAGGCAAAGAGATACGAACCTTGTGACAGAAATGATTCAAAATGGAAAAGTGATAGCCATACGCCCTGGTGAAGCGCCTGTCAACTGTAATATACTCCATTATAACTCTTAAAACTTTCCTCCAGATTGATTTGATGGACTCTACTTCAAAGTAGCTATTGGCAACCTTAACCAGCTTGGCCTTCTCCTTGTCTATTTTAGGAAATCTTCTGACCGCTTCATCAGAGAACCGACGATCCTGATAAAATTTCACACCCTCTATCGAAAGACCAGTAATCTCACTAATTATTTCCTCATTCAACTTAACATTTCTACCAAACAACACAATCTCACCGTTTTTCCAATTTTTGGCAAAATAGTCCAGCATACTCTCGTCAGTACCATGGAGCTTTTCCAAAAACGGGACTAAACCTCCCTTTTCAATTCTTTCCTAGGCTTTAGCATACTTTCTATGCTCTTGAAAGCTGCTCGGCTCCACACATTTTCTCACTCCCCCCATCTTCAAAGCTCTATTATACCATACCCTACAGTTGCTCTGGGTCTCGTTTGAGCATATTTTATCAAACACCCAGAAAGCATGTCGGAGACTCTTCTTGAAAAGGAAAATGACATCGGTCCCATCAAATCTAATGAAATTGACATACCTAATCTTTATCCTCTTCATCATGACGAAGACAAGCTTCTCTTCCATGCATTGAATCATAATAAATTAGCGCTTTCACCTCAGAATGGAGGTAGTCATTCTTCCTCCACATGTTTTCCCCCCGTTCTTAACCCCTTCATTGGCGAAGTAATCAGCCACCTTATTGGCTTCTCTGTAGGCGTGGGACACTTTCACTTTATCGAATTTACTTAATAAGATTATAGTATCTTCGATCCACTTTTTAATGGTCCACAAGGGGGGGGTAAGCCCAAGAATGCAATTTATTATATTCATTGAATCACCCTCCAACCAAAGATATTTCATGTTCATCTTGAGGGATAAGTTAACTGCATGATAAGACCCTATAGCTTGCACAACATGATTTGTTTGGGTGCCGATGTCCACAGCAAAAGCCGCAATAAAAGCCCCCGAGTTGTCCCTTAAAACACACCCACTGCCAGCTTTCCCAGGCTTGCCTTTAGCAGCTCCATCAAAATTGGCTTTCAACCAACCCAATAGTGGCAAAGACCAACTAGCATTCTCCCTCCCACAATCAACAGGCGTGGGGACCTTTTGCGCAACTAATTTAGAATTCCACTTTTCAACCATAGCAATATCGAAAGAAGACCAATTAGCTTTATCAACCATTTTTTTTGGGATTAAAGATAAATTTTCCTTTATAACCCTTACAAATTTTTCAAACAAATCCCCCTCTAGCTGCTCTTTATCCCTAAACACTTTGTTATTCCTTTCCTTCCAAATATTCCATGACACAAAAGGTAGAATAAAAGATGAGAGATTTCACACAAAAGAATTTTTTGAAGGAGCTTTCCATTGCAAGAAAAAGTCTTCGACAGAAGCAGGGGAGACCGAAACCAAATCAAGAAGTGCTAAAATTTTACCCCATATGTATGAAACAAAAGGGAAATGAAGAAAAAGATGATTAACAGTCTCAGCATTGTTCTTATACATGTAACACTTGTTAGGTAATTTAATTCCTCTTTTTCCAAGATTGTCCAAAGTGAGAATCTTATTTTGTAGCATTATCTAATAGAAAATATTGATTTTAGGAATCATGTGATTAATCCAAGCCTTAGCCCAGAAGGGCGGAGGCTCAATCGGACTAGCCAGCAAAGAAGTAGCAGAAGAAACTAAAAAAATTCCATATGGATTATCTAACCAAACAGCAACATCATCCACCTAGTGTTGAGCTAGTCTTAGGGCCCTGAAGGCCGACTGAACAGGGCTAAGATCCTGATTGATAGTCTTCAAATCAACCCAACCTCCATTCCTCCAATAATCTCTAACCAAGCCCCCGAATTCCCTTTTACAATCATTCATCTATTTACTGAATTTCTCATTTATGATTAAAGGGTCTTTAAAAAGCCATCTGTCTTCCCAAAATCTAACATAATTTCCTTTTCCAACCAACCAACCAGTTACCATTTCTAGCAATTTTCTACCTCTGCTCATATCGTTCCAGCAAACAGACCCATGAGGTAAAAAAGAAGAATTTATAGCCTCATTAATAGACTCACAGTTGCTAAAATATTTGGCTTTTAATGTATCTCGCAATTCCCCTCTCAAGGTAAGAGTTCTCCAAAGCTGTTTAGCAAGAAGGGACAAATTCAGCACTTTAATTTTCCTTAAGCCTAGGCCCCCTCTTAGTTTAGGTCTACAAACCAGATCCCATCCAACGAGTGGCATTCTCTTATCCTCCACACCAGACCAGAGAAACCTTTTCTAAATTTTTTTAATGGCCTCAGCATATTTAGCAGGAATTTTAAATAAACTAAGAGCATACACAGGAATATTTTGCAAAGTATCCTTTAGGAGCTGGATTTTTCCAGCTTGACTAAGAAGAGCCCCTTTCCATCCCGACAACTTCTTATTGAATTTTTCAGCCAAAGAGATCCAAAACAAGTCCAAGGGTTTAATGCAAAGAGGCAAACCAAGATAGGTTGATGGAAGAGGCTCAATCTGGCATCCAAGAATCCAAGCAAGTTTAACTTGTGTATACTCCAGAGTATTGAGGAAGAAAATTGAACTCTTAGCCCTATTAACAACTTACCCAGAAGCAGATTTATAAAGATTCAATAATCTTTTGAAAGTCTTAGCTTCAGCCACAGTAGATCATCCCATGAGGATGGTGTTATCAACAAATTGTTGGTGGGAACAAGTTAGGAGAGAAGAGGAAGGTCTTAAACCAACAAGGGATCCTTGATCAATAAGATTTTTAATATTTATTCTCAAACTCTCAGCCAAAATTGTAAACAGAATAGGAGAAATAGGATCTCCCTGTCTGAGGCCTCTGGAAGTTTGAAAAAACCTCGAAGGTGACCCGTTCACAATGAAAAAAGAAGTAACTATCGAAACAAGCTAGTTCACCAACTGAATGACTATGTTATTAAAACCAAACTTGACCAGGATTTTAAATAAAAAATTCCACTCAACCCGGTCATAGGCTTTGGAAATATCCAATTTTAGTATGAACCCTTCAGTCTTCGAAACCATTAAAGAATGTAAATTCTCATGAACAGTGATAACAGAGTCCAAAAGGAATGTTCAATGTTACCATTGTAATAGGTATGGACATTTTGAAATAGAATGTAGATTAAAAGAAGGTAAAAATGTTAATTATGCTCAAGAAAGTTATGAAAATCCTCCAGATAATTTATTCTTATCTTATTCTAAAAGTGAAAATACTAGTAAAGATGTTTGGTACCTAGATTCTGGATGCTCTAACCATATGTCAGGAAATGGGAAGTTGTTTTCAACAAAGGATGAAAGTTTCAAGTCAAAGATTCAGCTCGGTGATGATAAATCATTGGTGGTTGCTGCAAATGGAGGTCCACACAAAAGAAGGTATGAAGAGTGTTAAAGATATTTATTACACTCCTGAGTTAAAACATAATTTGTTAAGTGTTGGACAATTATGTGAGAAGAACTATAGAGTTGTCTTTGAAAATAAGAAATGTACAATTTTTGATAAGAGTCAGGGAAACAGAGTAGTCACAGTTGTTCCTATGACGAAAAATAGGATGTTCCCATTGAGATTTGGTGAACATAACAGCAGCCTTGCCAATATGGCATTTGAGGATACAAGTTGGCTATGGCATCTAAGGTATGGCCATTTAAACTTTCACAGTTTGAAGCTTTTGACCTCACAAGCATTAGTTTCTGGTTTGCCCAAGGTTGAAGAGCACAAGGAGGTTTGTTAAGGATGTGCTAAAGGAAAGCATGCAAGGGAAAAGTTTCCAAAAGGCACTGCATGGAGGGCCCATTACCCCCTTCAACTTGTTCATTCGAATATCTGTGGACCTGTGCAAACAAATATTTTGGGTAAATCATCATATTTTATCACTTTTATCGATGATTACTCACGAAAATGTTGGGTGTACTTTTTGAAGGCTAAGGATGAAGCCCTTGATACATTCAAGAGGTTTAAAGCACTTGTGGAAAATGAGAAAGGGTGCAAAATCAAATGTTTAAGGACTGATTGTGGAGGAGAATTTTGTTCAAGAGCCTTTCAAGATTATTGTGATATGAATGGCATCAAGAGGCAACTCACCACTCCATACACACCTCAACAGAATGGGGTAGCTGAAAGGAAAAACCGCACTGTGGTAGAAATGGCAAGGAGCATGTTACAAACCAAGGGATTGAGTAACTCTTATTGGGGAGATGCAGTTGCTACAGCAGTGTACATTCTCAATCGAAGTCCCACCAGTGCACTTGAGAAGATGACTCCTTATGAAGCATGGTATGAGAAAAGGCCTAATGTTAATCATTTTAGAGTTTTTGGTTGTTTAGCTTATGTTCATGTACCTGATCAGAATAGACAAAAGTTAGATGCAAAAAGTGAGTCATGTATTTTTGTTGGATATAGTGAGGAAACAAAGCTTATAGGTTATATAATCCTCTCACTAATAAGATTATTGTTTCAAGAGATGTGATTTTTGATGAAGGGGGAGTTTATGGTCATCAAAAAGGCCATATGGAGAAGTCAAAATCTATTTTGAATGATGATATTGATCATGAGCAGCCCACTAATGTTGCTGTTCCAATTGCTATAAATCCACCAAGCAGCCCCTCATCTAATTCTTCAAGTCCAACTTCAACTCCAAGTTCTAGAAGGAAGGTAAAAAGTTTGAGTGATATTTATCAAAGGAGTGCCAATCAAGCACATGAAGAAAATCCAATAGGTGAGACAGTTAATTTTGCTTTATTTACCAAGGCTGATTTTGAACCATCATGTTTTGAAGAAGCATGTACTAATGAGGTTTGGATGCAAGCAATGCAAGAAGAGATGGATTCCATTCATAGGAATGATACTTGGGAGCTTACAGAGCTTCCACATGACAAGAAGAAGATTGGCACCAAATGGATCTACAAGACTAAGCATAACAGTGATGGAAGTGTTGAAAGGCATAAGGCAAGATTAGTTGCTAAAGGCTTCACACAGAAGTATGGGATTGACTATGAAGAGACGTTTGCACCAGTTGCAAGACAAGAGACCATTAGAATGCTGATTTCATTAGCAGCTCAAAAGAATTGGAGCATACAACATATGGATGTGAAAAGTGCCTTCTTGAATGGGTACTTAGAAGAGGAAGTATATGTGGAACAGCCACAAGGTTTTCAAGTGGAAGGAAAAGAGAATCATGTCTACAAATTGAAGAAGGCTTTGTATGGCCTCAAGCAAGCACCAAGGGCATGGTATGCAAGAATTGATGGATACTTTCAAGAGAATGGCTTCAAGAGAAGTAAGAGTGAACCTACCCTTTACTACAAACAAGAAGGTAATGATATTCTTATTATAAGTTTGTATGTTGATGATTTATTGTATATGGGTAGCTGTTCTAAGATGAAAGATGAGTTCAAAATTGCTATGATGAAAGAATTTGAGATGAAAGATCTTGGTCTCATGAAATATTTTTTAGGAATGGAGGTTTATCAATGTAAGAATGAAATTTTCATATGCAAAAGATATGTTGAAGAAGTTTGACATGGTTGATTGTAAACCATACTCCACTCCAAGTGCTCATGGAGTTGTGTTGAGTAGGAATGATGGTGTTGAATTAGTTGATGAGACTGCTTACAAAAGTATTATTGGGAGTTTGATGTTTCTAACCCACACAAGGCCTGATATAGCATATATAGTTTCACTTGTTTCAAGCTATATGACAAATCCATCAGAAATACACATGAAGGCAGCTAAGAGAATTTTGAGGTATGTGAAAGGTACTCTAAATTATGGTATTCATTACTACTCTTCTAAAAGATTCAATCTTGTTGGTTTTAGTGATTCAAATTGGGGAGGTAGTATGGATGATCATAAGTCTACATCTGGAAATTATTTCTCCTTTGGTATTGGTTTGATTACTTGGAGTTCCAAGAAGCAAAGCATGGTTGCTCTCTCATCCACAAAAGTAGAGTATGTTGTTGTTACTTCAGCAGGTACACAAGCTCTTTGGCTTAGAAAAGTTTTAGAAGAAATTGGAGAGAAGCAAATTCAGCCTACAGTGATTTATTGTGACAATGTAAGTGCCATCAAGTTAGCAAAGAATCCGGTTCATCACAGTAGAACAAAGCATTTTGATTTGAAGTATCACTTCATCCGTGATTTAGTACAGAAGAAGGAAGTTGAATTGAAACACATCAGCACTCATGATCAGTTAGTAGACATCTTCACCAAAGCAATTGCAAGAGATCAGCTTGTGTTACTTCGAGATCAGATTGTGAGCCCTCTTAGCATGAAGGGGGAGTATGGAGATAAGTGATGATGTGAAGATCCTATTTTTTCCAACATGGCAAATTCATCCACTTTTTTTAGCCAACATATTAGTTTTTAAAGTAGTTTTTCTTTAAAACTTTTCGTTTTTGCTTTCTGCAAATAAAGCATGTGTTGCATGCTAAGTATTGGAGATCTTCTTTGATTTTTTCTTGTGCTTCAAACTCTATTTTATCCCCTGTGTATTTATTTTGAATAAGCAGCAAAAACAGAGAACTCTGTTTTAAAAAACAGAGCAGAATTTTCTGATTCTTTTTAACAGCACTGCGCAGAACAAAGGAAGAATGTGAAGTTGGTTTTTCAATGAGTTAATAGATTGCAGTTTATTTTGTTACAGCATTATGGTATATTATTTTTTTTATCAGCATTGTGTTAGTTTGTTTTCTTTCTCTACTGCTTCATTTCTTTAATCAGTTGGCTTAGAGGTGAGGCCTCTTTTTTAGAAACTACAAAGAAAAGGATAAGAACAAAAATACCCTAATATCAGTAAAGAAGTGAAAACTAAACTCTCTCACATTTGTTAATGGTTGTCCACTACTCGTTACCATAGTCATGCTGGTGCATTGATCCAGATATGCTGACTAATATTATTTTTAGAAACCATCAACGAAAAGAAGAAGGCCCATGATAGGTTCACATTCACTCCAAATCTAATCTTTTGGTGACTCAACATTCAAATCCCTCGATGAAGCCCGCAGCAGGAATGATAAGGTGACCCAAAATTTCATGATAATCCCTCCTCCTCCCTAAAAGGAACCTATTTTATTTTTGAAAAAAAATTCTAATAAAACTATCACAAAAATCGTGAGTTCCATTTCGACAATTAGTTCTAAACTCTGCATGTGCTCCAAGAAGGATTTTTCTATCTTTTTACAATATTTTACTATCTGATAATTACAACCTTTTAAAATAATAATATTTATTCTATCTTATCATGTTTTAGTACACTTTTATTTATTTTATTTTATTTAATATTATTTGCACTTTTAAATTTATTATTAACCATTATTAAACATATTTTTATATTTTTTTTATAAATTACCTTTACTTAATAATTTTATTCGATTCAACAATTGTCAAATAACCTTATTAAAGAAATTTAATTCAAACAATCCAATATTGACATTTATCAAGCATCATAAAAGTGTAAATCATGGAGGGGCACTACATCCTCCCCCCTAAGCTTTGACTTATTCCTAGAAGTCACAATGTTAGTATAGAACATACACACATTAGTCCTAGAATTTGTTAAATAATACCATGTTCACCTTTCCTTTAATGTAAATACAAGCAACGTCAAATAATCATACAACCAAATATCAACAAGGACAAAAGATGGGAGCAATTGACCATGAACACAAACACGACTGACGAGTAACTAACGGGATACACATCTTCTTTGAGGATGATGGTGAGGGTAGGGAACCTTTTGTCATCTCCATTTCTCCACATTATTTCCATTGGTTTTTAAGGCATGCCCAGACCTAACAATGCAGGTGGAGTCGATGCCTGGAACTTGCAATCCTGCATCAGATAAACTGTTGAATAACATATATATAAACAATCAGACACACCATGGGAGGAAATCACCATGTAGCGGGATGCTCACGAATGACTAATGCTACACTATCCCTCACACCAAGATTCTTCAAGCAATTAACCACATCAGCCAGAACAACCCTAGTAATCAAATCAACTTGTAAACAATCTGCTACTTAACAATTAGAATAATAATCACATGATGATCACAACCATGAATTGATATCAAAAAATGGATCACTACTTGACCTCACTAGTATCTACATCTAAATATCCTAATTAATTTACCTTCATCTCCGAGTTTTGAACCTCATTCATTACCTTGGAATGCTAAACTTCTATAAAACACAACATTATTATACACACAAAGCACATATTTTCATTAAATATCCCTTACTTACATGTAAGATGTTCTACTTTATTCATTTTACAATGCTAAATCTCATAACATATGTGACACAAGATCATAATTTTACACCTTTTCATAAATAGAAACCACAATTTATCATTTCGTAAGAATTTTTTTTAAGATTTAACACACATTATTCACATACACACACAAATTAAAACGATCAGGAAACACATCACAAGGCTACACAAGGTTCCATACTGCATCCTTGGTAAGAAGAATATTGGTGCATTGCGCACTACACTGAGGGTTCTATTCTTTCCACCAGTTTTCTACAACATTGGACAAACGCCACCTAGCAAAAAATATTATGTTACTCATCAAGGATGACAAAAGGGTGAAAATATAAACTCAAGAGTCCAAGAACAAGGTTAACATAATGGGCTTAATTAATCTAGAGTAACAAACCCGAAAGGACAACACAACTAACTAACAATTATGAAACAATTTTCTTTTAAAGAATCAATGTCTAAATTATACTAACAATAGCATAGAATGTAATCCACATGTACATTTGCACTGAATATTTTCTTTAGGGTATCATGAGTACATTATGAATGCCTCAATTATCCAATCCAAACATGCAACACAAAATAACTACAACAAGATTTCATTTACATCCAGTACATTATATTTATATATTTCCACACATACAACACCATTAAAGATCATAGAATACAAACCAATGAATGTATATATAACTTCCAAAACATGGGGGATAGACCATTATGCAATGCAAAGGAAGAAAAACTCACTTATCTTATTTTCATTTGAAAAACTCAAAACATTCTTTGTTTGATTCACATCACTATTTCACTTTTCCCTTCACAAACACTTAACTCAATCACTCAAACTTCTAATCAATGTTCTCAATTCCTATTACCAAAGTTTCATACATGTCTAAAAAGTTTTGTACAACATAATGAAATCATTCCCCAACCTATATTCTTGATATTTCTTCAAACACCCAATCAAACCCTTCATTATTGATTCCAAAATGTGACTGACATAACACTGCAACTACAAGACAACATTCAAAGTGCATTCAAAACTTATTAATCACCAAACCTACTTGGAGAGAATTCAATAAACACCTTTACAGCCTTCTAACTCATTGTCATCACAGGAGAACAACTTTTGCATCACCAAAATATGAATTTTTGACTATTCTCTGTCAAGTTTTAGATTTTTCCCACAAAACACAACCTAGGGCATCATGATTTCTTATGTTAATCTCCAGCACTTGGTCGGAGAATTTTAACATTAAAAGTAGACATAAAAATAGGCTTCCATACCAAATCAAGTGATTCCAATGGCTAGAATGAGAGAAATGCAATTTTATTTAATTTTGTTTACCCTAGCAAGGTTTTTGAAAGGTTTTTAGAAAAAGAGCCATCAATTTCTTAATATTCAATGAAATACCCTCAAATGAATTCCAAAAGAAATATAAATCATTCTTATATCCAACCATATAATATTTAGTTCATTTGGAGGTTGTACTTGTACATACAATTCATTGCAACATGACTATTACAGAGAAATCTACAAATTGTTGTCAATAAAACCACCATAACTCCCTTATTTCTTAATGAAAATTAAAAATTCCAAGTGAATAAGAAATCATAATCATGCTATCACAAATAAAAATGACTCTCCCCAAGAAAAGTTCAGTAATACAAGCTGTACATAGTAATTAATTACAAAAAATCAGAAAATCTAAACTTTTTATTGATGTTTCAATACAAAGATCTTCAATAATGCTCCACACACGCCTTACAACGATGGTTTGAGGCTATTTATTCCTTTTCACATTTTTCCCTATGTATTACAACTGATTCTTTCAACTACCCAAACAACTTGACCCTCCATCTTCCTTATTTTGCAATTTTGCAATTTTGCACTTTGACAACTTTTGTCAATTTCACCATTTTTGCACTTTTGAATCTCTAACCATTCTAAACA
The DNA here is from genome assembly GCA_007258455.2 of Sequoia sempervirens. Lineage (NCBI taxonomy): Eukaryota > Viridiplantae > Streptophyta > Pinopsida > Cupressales > Cupressaceae > Sequoia > Sequoia sempervirens. Next base: position 11,156 of record VDFB02339497.1, on the reverse strand, counting down.
CTTCTAAAAGGACCTAATACACATTTTGATCATCAAAAAAGACCTTATTTCTCATATTCCTTGTTTTTATTCACTAAACCCTTCATAAACCCCCTTATTACATATTTTGTTATTTGGAACATTATTGACATCTCATTTGTTTTTACAAATTGGACACCTAATTAAATATCAGTGGCCCATTAGACCTTATTAAATGAATCCTAAGCCCTCATTGATTTATTATTTAAAAATAGTCCTCATGGAGGCTTGAAACCAACTAGGTGCTCCTACACCATTCTCCCCTTGAAGAAAAAACTCAAGTCTCTTGAGATAGAAAAGAATAAAGCACTTGCAAAAAGAAAAGTATCTTCACCATCACTTGTAATCACAAAAATTTGTACCTTCATCTTGACCCATGGTTTAGTCCTCCTTGAAATTTCAAACATAAGAAAAATGTGTCTTCTTTTCATGCTCCCATCATGTACATGCTCAAACTCATCCATAAACTTTGAACCTTGATTTTCCTTCAACCATAATGTCTCTATAACTACTTCCTCATCACAAGCATAAGCTTCTATGTGGATTAAACTAAAAAATTCATGAACCTCCCTATGAAATAATGAAATAAACTTTACATCCTCATACCTTGGTAGCCAAATTTATATCTTCAAATCCAATCCACCCTTGTCTTTCTCTTCATCATCATCTTCTTCTTGTTTGGCTTGTCCTACTCCAACCTTTCTATCCCATTCTTCTTCAATGGATGCAAAATTTTCCCACAAATCATCTTCTTCATCCACCTTTGCTTGTTCATTACCTTCTCCCATCAATGGTTCTTTTATCTTCACATTAGATATAGCTTCTCTCATTTTCATTAGCTTTTGAATTGGACTTACTACCTTCTTCTTAACTATCAAGTTCCAACTTGTTGCTTGTCTATACAGCTGTTCCATCTTCATCATGGAATCTACGTAAAAATAATTGAACTTTGCCTCTCTTCTCTTCATCTCTTGCTTTAACTCATCTATCTCTTTTTCAATCATCTCTTTTCTCTTCCTTTTTTCCTTTTCCTACAAACATCTTCTTATCACTTCCATCTTTTCCTCTTCTCAAACTTTTCTCTGCGTTCTCTTAGCAACAACCTGGTTATGTACTCAACCTACAACCAACCACAACCAAAAAACCATAGAACACAAAGCAATTTACTATCCTAGACCTTCTGAGGTTTGATACCAATTTGATGCAATGCAAAGGAAGAAAAAATCAATTATCTCATTCTCATTTGAAAAACTCAAAACATTCTTTGTTTGATTCACATCACTATTTCATTTTTCCCTTCACAAGCACTTGACTCAATCACTCAAACTTGTAATAATATTTTCCAATTCCTATTACCAAAGTCTCATACATGTCTAAAAATTCATGTACAACATAATGAAATCATTCCCCAATTTATATTCTTAATATTTCTTCAAACACCCAATCAAACCCTTCATTATTGAGTCCAAAATGTGATTAACATAGCATTGTAACTACATGACAACATTCAAAAGTGCATTCAAAATATATAAATCACCAAACCTACTTGGAGATACTTCACTAAACAAATTTACAGGCTTCTAACTCACTATCATCCAAGGATAAAAATTTTGCATCTCCAAAATATGAAATTTTGACTGTTCTCTATCAAGTTTCAGATTTTTCCCACAAAACACAACCTAGGGCATCATGATTTATTATGATAATCTTCATCACTTGGTCTAAGACTTTTAAAATTGAAATTATACATAAAAAAAGACCTCCATAATAAAATCTCAAGTGATTCCAATAGCTGGAATAAGAGAAATACAATTTTCTTTAATTTTGTTTACCCTAGTAAGGTTTTTGAACAATTTTCAGAAAAAGAGGCATAACTTTCTTAATATTCAATGAAATGACCTCAAACCAATGCCAAAATAAATATAACTCATTCCTCTATCCAACCATATAATATTTAGTTCATTTGGAGGTCGTACCTACACGTACAATTTTCTGCAACACAACTATTATGGAGAAATCTAGAAATTGAAGTCAATAAAACCACAATAACTCCCTTATTTTTTAATGAAAATTTGAAATTCCAAGTGCACAAGAAACTAGACACATGTTAGCACAAATCCAAATTATTCTCCCCAAGAAAATTACAGCAATACAGGATGTACATAGTAATTAATTGTAGAAAAATAGAAAAATCTAAACTTTTTATTGATGTTTCAATACAAAGATCTTCAATAATGCTCCACACACACCTTACAACAATTATTTGAGGCTATTTATGCCTTTTAAAATTTTTTCATATGTATTACAATTGATTCTTTCAACTACCCAACCATGTTGACCTTCCATCTTCCTTTTTTCGTAATTTTCCAATTTTGCACTTTGACAACTTTTGTCAATTTCACAATTTTTGACCTTTTGAATCTCTAACCATTCTAAACAATTCTAAAATGACTTAATACACATTTTGATAATAAAAAATGACTTTATTTCTCATATTCTTTGTTTTGACTCACTAAACCCTTTATAAACCCCCTTATTACATATTTTTCTCTTTTGAGCATTATTGACAACATCTCATTTATTTTTTACAAATTGGACACCTAATTACATATAAATGGTCTATTAGACCTTATTAAATGACTCCTAAGCTCTCATCAAACTCTTATTTACAAATAGGCCTCATGGAGGCTTGAAAGCAACCAGGTGCTCCTGCACTAGACCATAACACTATTTTAAAGTTTACATCAAAGCCTCCCTTATAACAATGGGAAGAATTCATCAAATACATGATAAGATACAATTGAAATGATTACATTACATAAAATCAATGCTAACTCAAGTTTAATACAAAATCTACAATCTCTACATCAGGTACCACATCCATGCTCATGAACATCAAATGGGAACCCAATGGAGTGCATAAAATGTTCTACCTAACCATGTGGAGCCCTAACGTCCACTCCCCATGCTATTAGATAGTACAATAAGGACCTACTACAAAAGCAGTCAAGCAAACAAGGCCAACATGACTCCAACACACCAGAATAACAACAAAACATAAAGAAACAACTGCTTCTAGAGGTACATGAACAAGGGGAAAACAAACAAAGCATACAAGGTCACTATAGGGAGGAGTGTCATCACATAGTTTGCTATGGGTTGTCGTGGCGTAACCTTCCTAGGCTATTGAGCTACCATCTTGGGTTACCTTGGACCATCTCTATCGGTCGCCGAACCCCCATACAAACTCATGTGGGATCAACATACCTTCCTCTTGGACTAGATAGTTGATATTTCTATTTCAAGCCTTCCCACTCATCTCAAACCTAAACAAACACTTGAGCCATATGTGAGGTGTTATCTTGATTAATGTAAAATACCCAACCCCATAATTTATTTTAGGTTATCACTGATTAAGAAACTCTCAATGAGTTACCCTAAACCTGCCACTTTGTGCACCAAACCCCCATTGAGAGCCACTCCCCCTACTAGCACCAAAAGACTAAATAGTGTTGGACGAATCGCCAAGCATCCCCCTTTGGGGTTTGTGACATGGATTAACTGCCTCCTATGGATATGGGTAAGTCTGGTGTTTGTAGCAGGTGTTGATGGGTCGATCTTTTGGTGCAATAGAAAACATACCAACAATTGGTATCAGAGCCTTGGGTCACAAGTTCAAATCCCCTTGGGTAATGCTGAGGGGGGATTGTTTGACTAATTGCCAGCATCCCCCTTCAGGATTCGTGATGGCTTAACTACCTCCCATGGATCTGGGTAAGTCTGGTGTTTGTAGCAAGTGTTGATGGGTCCATCTTTTGGCGCAACAGAAAACATACCAACAAACAATATAGTAACTAGGTAGGCCAACTTGCACAACATATAAATTCACATGAATTATATCATAAATTGAGGCATGCACCCACTTGCAGAAAGTCTCCATAGTTAACAAATCCATAGTACAAGGACAAAACTCAAATATTCATAAATCGAGTATAAAATGAAATGTTCACAGTGAACCAACATGAAAATCCAATCATAAAGAAAACTCTTTTTCCCCAACGTTGGGCAGTCTAACAAATCACTAACACAATGCTTCCCTTGACAAAGTGGCAAAAATAACATGATCTCAAGAAACTATTTTCAATCCACAATTTATGAATCAACAAGTGTAGAATAACAAGTGGCAATATCACATTGAGATCTTCAAACTCAAACAAAACTAACATAATCAAATTAAAACAAAATAAACCACAAAACCAAAATCTCCTCAATAACCATTTGGCACAAATGTTCTCCCTCCAAAATCACCTCAATACAAAATCATCCACAATAATCAAAATCAACTCAAATTCCAAAATCACACACAACATTCATCACAAGGAAACAATAAAACATTGTAACCATAAAATACACTATTTAAAGCTACTCATAATAAACAAGCAATCATGAGAAACTCCATAAATAAACACCACTTACACTTTTATTTAACTCAATGACTTAATCGCTTAATCCAAACACTTAAAACCAATCCATCTTAACAACTTCATAAACAATATAAATGTGTTAAATTCTAAGACAAAGCCTACTTATATCTTTTAAATCATTATAGACATTTGTTGAACTAATTTCAATAAAATGCACTTAAATACTCAAGTATCTATTATAAAAGTAAATAACTTGATCCTTCAATTAATGAAATGCAAGTAAGCATTTTTTCCTTTATAATTCCTCAACTTATTTATCAAATCTAGACCATCTACCCAGATATACACAAGTCAATCTTATGCTATCTAATTTCCAACTCAATTAACATACTTAATTATACATATGTACATATATAATTATATACATAATACGTAAGTATATTCCCATAATATATAGATATATGTATATAAATAAATACAATTAAAAAAGATAGCTCATATTATTACAAAATTAATAAAACAACACCCAATTAGAAATTAATATTCTGAAAATCCATTTTACCATATGTTGTTTACAACTTAACCAAATAAATCTTATAGAACAAATTCAATCATAATGCAAGAATCCATACATACATACATACATACATACATACATACATACTGATGCAGGAGCATCCAGTGGTGTGAGGGCAATCTTGCATCACCCAAAAACATGATTTCCATTTTTGTTCATGTTGTTTTCTTTTTGTAGATTTTTTTGCATTTCTAGATACCCTTTTCGTCGAATAAGAGTTTCCAACTTTCATAACTACTTTTCTACCTTTTCTGCTCAACTGCTTTTTTTAGCAGGTTTGAATTTAAAGTCGTTGGAAGACATAAATTTATGGGAAGGTTCAGGATGGAAAAATACATAGTCTGGTGAAAGAATCAGGTCAAGATAATTCACGACTTGAAAGTTATTCAAGTTCCGATTTCTGCTTTTTGCCCTGAAAAACCTTCCGAGCTCAGTTTGAGGCAATAAATGATCCTAGATGGGCCTGAAAATTTGCGAAAATGCCAAATAGTCTACTAAAAACCTACTTTGCGGTATATCATCTTTTCGAGAGCTTTCCAAAAAGGTATTATCATTGAAGATCCAATAGTCGGATTAAAAGTTATGGCTGCCGGAAGTTGGTGCATATTTTAGAAATGTGCTAATTTTCGACTGTGAATTTAAACTTGAATTTCAAATTGTAATTTTGGCGCCAAACCACCAAAAATCTTATCTCGAAGGTTGTTTTTGGTTCCAAACCAAAATGGGTCTATTTATGGGCTTGTTTCTGATTTTTGAGTAACTTTTTGGGAAAAGAAGTTCGCATGCTGCAAAAGGGGGATCTAGGTAATTTCTGTAATTCTGTAATTTTCTTTCTGAGAATTCTATAGCTTGCATGTATTGCAGAGCTAGAGGATTTGGGATCCTTTGCATGTAATATTTTTCATTATTGAATAATAATAAAGTTTACTAGTTGTGAGCATTATTTCTGTATCTCGGGTTTGCTCCCTCGTCAGGTGGTATCAGAGCGGGTTTTCTTGAGCGTGTGAACAGATCGCTGATCATGAGGCAGTTTGCACCAGGACCGTGGTTGTGGGTTCAAGATATTCGAGATGCCTCCAAGAGTGATGCCTGGTAGGCGTGGTGGTGCCAGAGGTGGCCAAGGTGGTAGAAATGCTAATGGAAGAGATCCATTGGCAGCCGAGGGTTTCAGAGCCCTTCAGAGACAAATTGATGTGTTGCAAGAATAGATGAGAAGAGGGTTAAACCAAGGAAGGAGAGGAGAAAGTGAGGAGCAAGAAGAGGTGGAAGATTCAGATGTAGAAGAGGAAGAAGAACTGATCGATCAAGATCAGATGCGGTTGATAAGGGCCATTTCAAAGATCGGAAAAAGACCCAGAATAGAAGTCCCTAGTTATTTTGGAAGTCTAAACCCGAAAGAGTTGATCGATTGGATCAACGAGCTAGAAAAATATTTTGAGTATGAAGAAGTAGAGGACCCAGATCGGGTTAAGTTTGCAAAAATGAAGTTGAAGGGCCATGCCAATATATGGTGGAAAGAGGTCCAATTAGAGAGAAATCGAAGAGGAAAAGGAAAGATCAGCAGTTGGGATCGCATGGTGGAGAAAATGAAGAAGCAGTTCATACCAATAGACTACGAGTTAGATCTGCTGAAGAAATTGCAAGGGTTAAAGCAAGGAAGTAGATCTGTGAAAGAATACACAGAAGATTTTCACAAGATGATCATCAGAACAGGCCATGCAGAAGCCAACAAAGAGAAGGTAGCCCGTTATCTCAATGGGTTACGACCTAGCATTCAAGAGGAGCTAAGCCTGGTCAGAATGACCACCATTGAGGATGCATACCAGTTTTCTCTGAAAGTTGAGGAGAAGCTCAACAAAAGATTTGATAGCAAGCAAAAAGGCCGAGGAAGTCAAAGCGGAAGGGGTAGTGGAAGATCTTTTGGGAGCCGAAATGAGGATGAAAGGAAAAATGAAGATGTGGGTAGTAGTCGAAGCCAGAGGAATGATAACTTCTATTGCCCACATGAACAAAAAAGTGGTGATCAAAGAGGTAGAGGACGAGGAAGATCTGGGCCAAGACCTAGAAGAGGTGGTTTTAGAACTTGTTTCCATTGTGGCGAAGAAGGGCATCGAGCCTATGAATGTCCACAACACCAAGGAAGGACACACAAAAGGCCAGAAGGTCATGGAAGTGTTGCACATGCAGATGAGGAAGCTCAATCTGAGCATTCAAATGATGCTGAAAGGGGAGAAGCCCTAGTGGTTAGAAGAGCCCTGGTGACTGAAGAGAAGGAGCCAGAACAGAGGAAGAATATGTTCTGCACAAGGTGCAAGTGTGAAGACAAATGTTGTGAGGTCATTATCGACAGTGGGAGCACTGATAATCTGGTGTCAAAAGAGATGGTTATGAAGTTGAAGCTGAAAAGGGCAAGTCATCCACATCCATATCTAATTGCCTGGTTGCAGAAAGACCACAAAGTTCTGGTCAATGAGCAGTGCATGATGAAGTTTAAGATCGGAAGCTATCGTGATGAGGTACTCTGTGATATCATCCCCATGGATGCATGTCACATGTTGTTGGGGAGGCCATGGCAGTTTGATAGGCGTGTTGTACATGATGGCCATGCAAACACTTATTCCTTGATGAAGGATGGAATCCGCCATAAGTTGAAACCCCTGAAGAAGGACGAAGAAAAGGTATGCAGTAGTGCTAGAATTTGTTTTGTTGATGGAAAGAAATTTAGAAGGCATGAAGCATGAGCGTATGTGTTATGCATTGATTCCAAGGTAGAAGTTTTGGACTATTGGACGAGTTTCAGGAGATTATTTCTGATAATGTACCTGAGGGTTTACCACCAATGAGGAAGATCAATCATCAGATTGACTTGATCCCTGGAGCCAGTTTGCCAAATAAGGCAACACATAGAATGACTCCTGCGAGAATGAGAGTTGAATAGACAAGTTCAAGATTTGTTGAGGAAGGGTTTGATTCGAGAGAGTCGAGGCCATGTGCGATTACTAGCACTTTTGAGAAGGATAAGGGGAGTGGAGGATATTATGCAGAACTCAAAGCCATAATAAGATAACAATCAAAAGTGAGATTCCCTTACCAGGATGGATGACACGATGGACTATTTGAGTGAATGTGATACTACAAGGTGAGTCTAAAATTAGATATCCACCCGAGATCTGGATGAGGAGATGAATGGAAAGCGCCTTCACCGGAATAAAGGGCACGCTCTGAGTGGTTAGTCATTGCCTTTTGGGCTGACCAATACATAGAGCATCATGCGGCTCATGAATGAAAGTGCCAGAAAACTTCTAGGGAATTTTATCATTGTGTACTTAGATGATCATATTTTAATATTCAGTAAGTCCCTAAGTGAGCATTTGATGCATATTCGTAGAGTCTTTGAAAAGTTGAGAGAAGAAAAATTATTGATTAATCAGAAGAAGTGTAGCTTTGTAAAGAAAGAGTTAGTGTACTTGGGGTTCGCTATCTCGACAGAAGGTCTGAAGATGGACCCAGAGAAGGTGAAGGCTATTCTGGAATGGCCTACCCCAAGAACTGCTACCGAGGTGAGATCTTTCCATGGTTTGGCAAGTTTTTACAGAAATTTCATTAGAAACTTCAGTAGTATTTGTGCACCCTTGACTAAAACAATGAGAGGGGATAGAAAAGAGTTCAAGTGGAGCACTGGAGCAGCAAAGAGTTTTGATCTATTGAAGCAGAAGGTGATAGAGCAACCAATTTTATCCCTCCCAGATTTCAATAAGGTGTTTCAGGTGGATTGTGATGCTAGTGGTTGTGCCATTGGAGCGGCGATGAGCCAAGAAGGTAAGCCCATTACCTATTTTAGTGAAAAGTTAAATGATGCAAATAGAAAGTACTCTGTGTATGATCAAGAATTTTATGCAATAGTTCAAGCATTAAAGAAATGGAGACATTATCTATTGCCAAAAGAATTTTTTTTGTTTACTGATCATCAAGCATTACAGTATCTGAGTAGTCAGGGAAAGTTAAATGAGAGGCATATGAAATGGGTAGAATTTTTGCAGAGTTATACATTTATTTTAAAGCATAGGAGTGGCAAGTCAAATAGGGTTTAGATTCCTTAAGTAGGAGCGGCATTGTTGATAGAGATGCAAATTGAGTAGTTGGGTTCGATGAACTCAGGCACTATATCCACGAAGATCTTGATTTACTGCGAGAGGCTTGGAAAGCTTGCAAAAGGAGCATTCACAGTTGATAGAGCGAAGTGGCTGGATTTCATAATCTAGAATGGCATGTTGTTCAAGGGAAGCCAATTGTGTGTATTCCGAGGGAGTTCATGAGGGAGGCAGTAAAGGAGAAGCCTGATGGAGGGAATGGCAAGAACTTATTTTGAGTGGGATAAGACCATTTAATGGATTATCGATGAGCATTATTATTGGCCTCAGTTATCTAACAAGATGTGAAGAAGTTTGTCTGAGAGTTCTGGGGTATGTTAAAGATGGCTAAAGGAGTGAGAGCGAGGAATCTTTGGGTGTATCAGCCCTTACGTACAAGAGGCGTGGGGAGGGATATAAGTATGGACTTTGTTCTTGGTTTGCCAGGAAGGACACAAGAGGAATGATTCAATATTTGTGGTAGCTGACAAGTTTTTGAAGATAACACATTTCATCCCATGTCAAAAGACCCATGATGCAGTCCACATTGCTGAATTGTTCTTCAGAGAAGTGGTGAGACTACATGGTCTGCCAAAGTGTATAGTCTTAGATCATGACACAAAATTTTTTGGATACTTTTGAAGGACCTTGTGAAAGAAGTTGAAAACAGAGTTGAAGTTTAGTTCAACACACCATCCATAGACTAATGGGCACACTAAGGTTGTGAAAAGAAGTCTAGGTAACCTAAAGAGATGCTTGGTAGGGAGATAAACCTAAGGGATGGGACTTGATCTTACGGGCAGAATTTTCTTACAACAATTCTATCAATAGAAGTACTGGTAGATCACCATTCCAAATTGTGTATGGAGGTAGTCCCAGGACCGCTCCAGAATTGAGGAAGATGGACCAAGAGAAGAAGACTAGTGCTAAAGCTGAAGAATTTGCATAGCACATCAAGAATATACATGAGAATGTCAGAGAACATATCAACAAGATGAATATGCAGTATAAGGCTAAAGCAGATCAGAAAATGAGGTATAAGGAGTTTCAGATTGGTGATGAAGTGATGGTCCACTTGAGGAAAGAAAGGTTTCCAGTGGGAACCTATAACAAACTGAAGATGAAGAAGTTCAGTCCTTGTAAAATTGTGAAGAGGCATGAATCAGGGAATGCATATGAGGTAGAGTTGCCAGATGGGTTCAATATTTCCCCTATGTTCAATATTTCAGATTTGACAGAGTATCATGAAGGTGGGCCAGAGGAAATACCAACAATGGAACAGTTTGGCATTCCAACACCTACTTCAGGGAAGGAGGAGATTGAAGAAATCCTAGATAGCTGTGTGGGAAGAAGTACCAGAAACAGGTAGTATGAAGATTATCTGGTAAAATGGAAAGGAAGGCCTGTGGAAGATTCTTCTTGGTTGTCTAAGGCAGAGGTTGACCGTTTGGGTTTTCCTCAACCATCTGAGACATGACGGGGTCACTTCTCAAATTACACTAGGTGTCTGATGCAGAAGCATCCAGTGGTGTGAGGGCAATCTTCCATCACCCAGAAAGATGATTTCTATTTTTGTTCATGTTGTTTTCTTTTTGTAGATTTTTTTGCATTTCTAGATACCCTTTTGTCGAATAAGAGTTTCCAACTTTCAAAACTGTTTTTCTACCTTTTCTGCTCAACTGCTATTTTTAGTAGGTTTGAATTTGAAGTCGTGGGAAGACAGAAATTTATGGGAAGGTTCAGGATGGAAAAATACACAGTCTAGTAAAAGAATCAGGTCAAGATTATTCACGACTTGAAAGTTATTCAAGTTCCAGTTTCTGCTTTTTGCCCTGAAAAACCTTCTGAGCTCAGTTTGAGGCACTAAATGATCCCGGATGGGCCTAAAAATTTGCAAAATCACCAAAGTAGTCTGCCAAAGGCCTATTTTGTAAAAAATCATCTTTCCGAGAGCTTTCCGAAAAGGTATTATCATTGAAGATCCAACAGTCGGATTAAAAGTTATGG